>JARWMV010000080.1:0-69785 GCA_030998015.1 Ceratorhiza oryzae-sativae | reverse complement strand
CTCGTTGGGTCAAGCGCAGCGCCCTGGTTCCCGGTTGAGATCGCACTTCCGAGCCCGGGCGGGACGCTCGTCAAGAAGGATAACAAGGGGCAAATCAAGCGGGCCACCCCAGCGTTTGAGAACCGGAAACAGGTTCGCCAGCATTTCTTGTACGATACGGTGCGCAAGGTGGTTCGGAAACGGGAAAACGCCGCCAAAGCCAACAATGCTCGTGAGTCAAAACCATAAACTCCGGGCTGACGTTGGCTGATCTCGGTTTCGTTTGGTAGCATCCAACAAACCGAAACCCGCCCAGCCCCACGAGACTCATACTCAAATCCAGGGCCATAGGATCTATACACCAGCCGAGCTGTCGAAACTCAAGGCGGAGCGTGACCAAAAGAATTATGCGGATATGATGAAGCGTAGACAAGAAATATATCAGCAGGCCGTGGCCGCTGGGCGTCCGGTGGTCAGTTGAATCAAGGTTACTTTGAGTGACTGGAATAATTGATACCATCATGGTTTAGCCTCGCATGCCCCCTGGACTTGTCAATATTCCTCAGATCCGAAACCCGCAGCAAATTCAACTTCAGCTTCAACAGCAGCAGGCTCAGCAAGCGCAACAACAAGCCCAGCAGGGTGGAGCAGCGGGTATAGCTCAGGGTCAAGCTCAACAAACTCCAGGACAAACGCCATCAGGTTCGCAAGATACCAGCATCCAAGCCCAACTCGCCGCCGCCCGCCAACGCACGATGTCTAATCAGCAGCAAGCACAAGCGGTGATGAATGGTCACGCGGCCCAGATGTCCCCACCGAACCAGGCGGCCAATTCTCCCAACCTACACGCACCGGGGATGCAAGCCGGAGCTCAAATCTCTCGACCCTCGTCCATCCGGCCGGGAAGCGGAAACGGGGGTAGTCCGGGGATCGTAAACGGTCAGGCCATGTCCCATCTGCTTCGGACGAATGGAATGCATCAAATGCACATGAACCTCGCGAACGGGGTCATCCCCCCGAATATGCAACAGGTAGGAGCGAATGCGATGTTTGTCAATAATGCGGGAGGGATGAGGACACAGTTGGGCCCTGAGCAGATGAACCAGCTGTTGTTGGTGAGCCAATGTGGTCTCTCGATCGAAATCGAAGTACTGAATTGATTATGTGTAGCAACAAGCGGCAAGGCAGATCAGTGCGATGCAGCAAAACCAGCAGCAGCAGCAACAACAACAGCAACAGCAACAGCTCCAAGTTCCCAACGTTCAGCCGTCTACGTCGGATACCGATGTGACTATGCAATAGTTTCCATCTCTTCCCACTCGTTTGTTTCGGGGTGTACCAGTGCTTGTTACCATAATCCGTGGATGTGTTCTATTGTGCGATTCCTCCAAAATTATCAACCATGGTGTGATTAGATAGTCCGAAACGATGATATTGACTGAAAACTCGGAAGAATCGCGTCGCTCGTGCTCTAGAACCTCAGCTAATGCCAGCAATCTAGTCCACCGGGCCGCTGTTTTATCTCTTCTTTTCGATTGATACTTCCCCAATCACGACTTCAGCAGCAAGGCATTTTCACCGAAAAAATATTTGCTGTCACGAGACTGCCGAAGAGACGCTTTCGATGACTCGTTGAATCGGTTAAGAAGTTCGGCCCGGTTCCAACGGGCCGCCAAGTCATCGGCCCTTTAGGGCCGGTCCTATATGCCGATATCGCGTTTGATGCGTTTCGTAGTGTCATATCGTTCTGATGACCACTCACGCCAATCAGATAACTGCCATACCAACGCCCATCGGCACGATGAATCATGGCAGTGCATATCGTACTTTCATGAACTTGTGAGGCTGTTAGATTGGTGCTACGATCGGCAACAGAAAAATGGACCTAAGATAAAGCATTGCATGACTCATATCCTGCTGTTGTAGTGTCAATAAATCTATGCTGATTCGACAAACTGACGTCATGTCGTTTGGCTATTCGACTCGAGATGCTCTTGAAGACGTTTTAATGATACATTGAGACAAGTTTCTACATTCAGACTGCCTATGGCCGGGCCAGGGCTGCAGTTATAAGTACAGGATTCAGTCAATATGAGGCACAGAGCGATGGGCTACATACGCATCCTAATAGCTAAAAATCCTGGTCCTCTTCTCCTAGACTACCAGCGCTACCAACTGAGCTATTATCCGAGCCATAGTACTCAATATCGCCGTCATGAGGTTCGTCAATCTCCTCATGAGAATAGATTGGATCGGTTTCGTCCTCTTCAACCTCCATTTGCCTCGTTGTACCTCGCGACGCATTTTGCGATGAGCCGAGGTGACCAATCCCTATTCCGAACATATAGCGTACAGCCATATCACGATCTACGAACCTAGTTTTGTTTATAGTGCAATTTCATGTCACGTCTAGTCAATTAAAATAGCTAAGAGGGGGGAATAAATGATTACCTGTTGACATAATATGCGTTCCAATCTGAGGCAGTGAGTTGATGATATGCGGTCGACGCGGGCCCTGGCTCTGCCGCTCGGTCGTAACGGAAAGCTGGGAGCATGTGGCTCGATCGGACAACAGTAGCAGGATCAATGAAGCCAAATTCGTCGATTGTGGAGTTGGGTGTTGCAAAAGCGACACGGTCCAGTTGGCACCAGTCCCAGCTTCCAGGATGAGTTATTTCAAGCCAACGGACCCACAGAAAATCTACACGTTGTGGAGCTTGCGATCCTAATGCTCGAAGTACTACATTTGCGTGGTATATGCCAACCACCTTAGCGTACCAGAACGGATGATCTGAATCGTCGTTTTGGCTTTGAACCATGACAAAATGATGGTTTGTCCGGGGATTAATCATGTCGTAGCTTCGACGAACGTCATAAGTAGTATATGCAATACGCAGAGTCGCATGTTTTATCAGAGTTCCAGACGGAATAACAATCTGTTGCCTTTGCAAGTCGGTGAACAGTGCGTTATCGGCCGGAGAAACACCCAGTCGTCGTAAAAAATGATCTTTCAAGCTAGGAAGGAACTCCTGGATAAGTTCGAGCCTTAGAACACGTATAAGTAGACTAGAATTTAACTATGCTTACAGTCATTGCATGGTTATCTGTATTTTGACGAAGGAAGCTGGCTAGCCGGATGATTGTGCCGCGAACACTTATATTATGATGTTCATCTGTACTATTAGCTGCTTCGTTCTCATGTCCGGTCGGTTCGCTGGCTGTATGCGTTTCTTCAGCCTCGATCACATCATGCTGCTTAGCAGCTTCATCGTTTTGAAATTTATCCAGCTCTTCAGCGCGTTTGTTCAAGTACGTCTGTCTTCGGTCGATTTTGGTCACCCCTTCGACGAGTTGTGCAGGATTAGCCCTTCGTGCGTGGGATTTGGCACGTCGGTGCTCTAGTTCGCCCTATAAAACTATGGAATCCTGGTTTGCGTTTGAGAATGGCGGCAAAACTTACTATCTGGGTCGAAAAACTATCCATCGTGCCATATAGCACAATCGCATCCGGGTAATCTCCAATCGAGTGTAGTTTGTATGTAGTCATGTTGAACTTAACTACCCGCTTGTGGGAATCAGAAGGTTTAGCAGAACCTCCAGCCTCTAATGCACGTCGTGCCTCCCGCCGCTTTCGCTTCTCGTGCTCGTAGTCAGTCTCAACCGTATCATAGTGCGCAGCCACCGTGCTTTGAAAGCGGCGCAATCGTCGCCCGAGCGTAGCCGTTTGAGCGCGTAGCATTGCAATGGTCGTCTCCGTATGGACGCGGAGCTTAGCCAGCGCATGCCAGTGAGCCATGGTAAAAATTAGCTGCTGAATCACCTTGTCGTCGTCTTCAGGGAAAAGACCTTCGAAGCATGGCCCACAGCACTTCGAAAATAAAGGTTGAGCTTATACACAATAGTAAACACAGTCCACTCACTTGTAGGATGTCTTCGTAATCTCGCGCAGCAAGTTTCTTCATTCCCGATACATTATGGCGGAATGGGCGGATTGTATCAGGCGGGTAGGAGGTAATCTCACGAAAACTTGCAACAATTGTTATATTCAAAAAAATTTAATACACTCAGATGGCTTATGCGTACCGAGAGTCGAAAGTAGCTATGGCATGAGGTCCGCGTGTATGCAGCATACGCACAAGGTGCTCCAGCAGTGATTTCCACACCCCGAGCTCGACTTCATGTAGGAGGTCGGGCACAAGCATCTGATGAAGATCGAACGCAGGGTTTGAACGTAAACAAGTGGAAAATGCGTTCTTAAACAGAGCGTAAGCTTTGAGTTAGTTAGCTGCATATAGTGAAAAAATCTTACTATTGTAGGCGTGGCAGATGTGCTGGACAATATCTTCTCAACAAGAGTGCTATTCACGACATAGCCGTCATGATAAATCAAGCGCCTTGCATCTAGCACTTTTGCTCGCTGGTCGTCATCGTCCTTACGAAATTGCGTTCGTATTTCAATATCGGTAGAAGTCCCGAGCTGCGAGAGCTCTGGTTTTGTTACGAGACAGCGTGGACAAGGGTGTGTGCCAAAGTCTTTGATTGTTGCAATCAACACTCTAAAACGCAACACACATAAACGATTCTGGCTCTCATAAACTAGTAGAGTACATACTTTTCTGGGTAATCAGCTGAATATGTAAAGATACGAGGAAATAAACGACGCTGAACACCATCTGAACACTTGACTATCATCCCATCCCTATATGCGCCCATAAATTTGCTGTCTAGTAAAACACGCCAGCAGTTGTGAAAAATCTCTCGTTTGCAATGTGCTAGAAGCGCAGGTTGTATTCTGCCGCTCTGTCGCAGCTGAAGCTGCGACTTTATCTCATCGGAAAGCTGCGCAAAGTTAGATACAAATATAAATATCCCGCAACAATGAATATATGCGTACCTTAGGTATATATGCGACATGCTCGCTTACACGAGTTAGTGGCCTCCTTCGATCCCATTTTGCATTGTTTCCGAAATAAAGATATATCGGCCAGAGATATGACTGCCCAAACTGCCCAATATGAGTCGCGTCAGAGCTAAACATCATGGCTACGATGGCGCGTTCAAGTTGGCATCCTGGAGTTATTGGCTGGTCCTGTAAGCGCTCGTGTTCCTGAATCCATGCATCACCAGTGTAAAGCTCATCGTATATGCGCTCTATTGACTCAGCACCATGTTGCCAATAGTGCTTATATGGAGTGTAATGCAAAGGTCCAATAGATTCGGAAGTTGGAGTAGAAAAATGTGCGCGAATAACATTGACTAAGCTCCGGGTTCGGAGCCCAGGAACATCAATATTATCTCCGAACTCATCAAAAGTCTCTGACGAAACAAAGACTTGAGCTCGAGCACGAGCCCCTGCACGTGCGCTGCGAGGTACACTGATTTTAAGCGCATGAGAACGCCAGCCATCGCCATTGCAGTGTGGTGGAAGTGCAGTATTGGTATCTCCAGTTACAGAATCAAGTGAATCGATTAAAATATCCATCGTTCGTAGATTAACACCTCGAAAATGGTCAGGTGAAAACCCAGGTGCCAATATGACATTTGATACCAGGCGTATGCGCTCATCTTGCGATTTAATGGGACTGCCTGTCACAAACCAATGTGCTAGACGGAAAGTGCTGATATTTGGGTATGGGTATATGATGTCCAGTACACCATTGGAAGTCTCCTCTGAGGCTCCAGTATGGCTCCCATGAGCATAACGACTAAAATAGCTTGCTGGGAGGTTGAAATCAGGTATTGCAGGGGTTTGTCCATGGAGGACTGGATACTTGCGGACAAGACCAAACTTATTTGGTTGTGTTGATTGCCACACTGAGAGCGTGTTAGAGCCAGAAAAGTTATCTTGATTTGAAGTTGTTGCATCAACCAATTCTGGTCCAGTAGGTAATACATTTACGGCGTTCAAAGGTAGTCGGAGCGACGGAGGAATTCGAATCATTAGCCGGAGTCCATCTTTGGACACAACGGCAGGACGCAAGGCAGGCTACCAAATATACTCTGTTCAGCACTTAGACACAAATAAAGTGTAGTACACACGAACCTCCAATACTTGGACCTCAGCCGCCTGCGTGCCCTGTTCCTGGTGCGGAATCACTGCGGAAATCCCAGAGGGCATGTCTGGTTGCGCCTGGATATATCTGGATAGTCAGAGAGCGTCCGGTTTGTCAAATCAAGAGCTTATCTTACCATCGGAGTATGGTGTACTTGTGGATCAGAGACCGGATTGCTGTCTTGCGAGCTGGACATGGCCGGATCAAGAAGGCGTCTTCGCTTTGAAGTCCATGCCATACAGGTTGTAGTGTGGCTTAGCCACTTTGGGCCACAGTCTTCCTCGGACATGCCACATGGGCACACGGCGGTTGACAAGGCTCGACGAGCAGACATGGATATGATAGAAAGAAACAGTGTTTTTTTTGTTCAATAGCTGGTCCTATATATAGTAGGTTCAAAGACAAGTAAAAGCGTAATGTATGCTTGCAACGATCAAATCTCGACCGACTCGCGTCTTCGCCGTGCACGCAAAGCGCACATTGCCGATGAGCCTTTTCAATCCAATACTCAAACTAGTTAGCGTACTCAACGAAATGAAATCGAAACTGATGTTGAGATATGAAGTGTCAGAGGTCCCAGGCCAAATGCGTAGCTGAAATGATGCGGAGTCGCCTTAAACTATTGTATGACGATAAGCAAACGAAATGCAAATCGGCTATTTCATTTCGTTTGCAGAGATGGCTCCATATATGCGCCATAGGTTCATTCCACGCCCTTGTAAGAACACCCCACCTGGCGGTCGCATTTTCGATTTTCTTTTTACTCGCCTTTTTGTCTCTTTTTACTCGCAAAGCATGGCAGAGCACAATGCTAATGATCCTACGAATGGGCTCCTTGCGCCGCTCAGTTCTCGTAGCCTCATGCGTCAAACCCGTGCTCGGTTTGTCATAGCTCTATCAGGCCCTGTTGCTTATTACTCATGTGCTAGCATTGCAGCCGGTCGTATGCTCCGCTTGGACTTCAAGTTGGCAAACATTTTGGCCGGGTATCGGAGGCCAATGCTAGCATCACGGCAATTGTTGATCAGGGATTCGAAAACGTTATCGCTCAAGAACAGAATCGGCCAGTTGACCCCGAGTAAGTGTTCAAGCTGCCATACAAACCTGATCGCTAACCGGGCGTAGACATCGATGGGTTGATTCATGCTTCAATGATATGTCACGCTTTTACGATGCTATGCGTAAATCAGGCCACGCGTGTATGATTGCCGCGCTCCG
Organism: Ceratorhiza oryzae-sativae; assembly: GCA_030998015.1. Lineage (NCBI taxonomy): Eukaryota > Fungi > Basidiomycota > Agaricomycetes > Cantharellales > Ceratobasidiaceae > Ceratorhiza > Ceratorhiza oryzae-sativae. The sequence continues at coordinate 62,535 of JARWMV010000080.1, read as the reverse complement.
TGATCGGGAAACCGGTGTGGAGTTCCGAGACCAACTTTGTACCGCAGTACGCAAATCCGCTATGTTATATTCGTATTCTGACATTTTGATCAGGTACAGGCTGGACGGTCGGCAGGGAGAACCGACGATTGCATTGCAACTGCAAAGCATATTCGTGATTGGCCCCAGCTTGAAGGTAGTCGCATCCTAGGCTGGAGCTCCGACACCTGTGCCCACTTGCTCTCCACTGAATCGATGGATATGGATGATGAAGAGCGAGTCATTCCCCATTGTTTCGCCACCTTTATCAAACTAATACCTAATTCTCTAAAAAGATTACGCCAGCAACTACGCGATAATATCACCGATGCGTCTCGTGAAGAGATGTTCCGAGGAATGTATGAGGGCTACCAGTTCCCCGAAGATGACGCGAACCCACTGGAAGGGTTTGGTAAGAGTGATCTTTTCGTCAACGTAAGTCGAACGCCATGCGTATGACTCTTAGTTGTTCATCATTTGATAGTTGTGTTCAACAGATCCTACGAACGATATTTATCGGGCCTGCAAGCGTATTTTCCAAGCGTTCTGGGGGATCGCGCGGGAAGGCGGCTAGGAATGGCATGTTCTCGTTTAACGTCCAATCAATTGCGTATTCAGCTATGGTCGTATGTGTTCCGACTTTAGTGACTGCTACATGTGGCTTACATCGTTCAGCTTCGATTTGTTCTTCGCAGTCCCGGCTCTTGGTATCGGATCACGAATGAAGCAGTGGACAATCGATACAACTACGACAGATTCTACTTGGAGGTACTCAACATGCTCGAAACTCCCACATTCGCCGACGAGGTGCAAGCATTACTCACTCATCTGAACCGGTAGGTGCTCCGACGATGAACCAAAATTAAGATGGTAACACTCGATATCCACAATTGACAGTCTAGTCTTTCCTCACGCCCACCCGCACGCTCGTCGTATTCAACCTCAGGGATCGAGCATGCGTCGGAAGATCGCCCAAGCACAAGAAATTCGTCGAGCTCGGGCAGCGGGTTGAGCTTGAGATTGGGCACACGTCGAATCTGTCGTATTTCGAAACCTTTTTGTGTACAATACGAGTTTCGTATAAAATAAATTAATCTGTTATAAATCAACTGTCCGCATTAGTCGACCGAAGAGCCAAAAAGGGAAAATTTATTATGTATTTAAACAACACGTCTCATCAGAACGATAGCCTTGACCGGGGCTCATCGTAAAAATCATCTTCATAACGCAGTTCGTGCATATCTTAAATATCAAGGCCATATTTCCGATGCGCCTGACATTGAAACATATGCGAGCTAAGAAAGTTACTCGTTATACAGCGCATCGGAACCCAATACCGGACAAGAGGCATTGTTCCCACAAGTGCTACAACGGTATGTATTGTTCATCAGTCCAACGAATATGGAAATGACGAAAGGTACTGGAAGTCTCATCGTTCTGAGATAGCGTGCCAATCACATCAATCTTACGATCCATGTGAAAATCACATTTACGATGGAACTGATAAGACACTACGAAGAACATGTTATCCATGCGAAACCATGACGATGCTCTCATCGTTCAGGTGGTTGTTTCATGGATTACGTACGCTGTGTGCACTTATATGTTTATATAGCCTTCGGCCCAATGGGCCGATGAAGTCAGTATATATTCTCCTGAAATAGAGCCCCTAGCATTATTCCCTCGCCATGCGTACTCTTACTGTTGTCGCTCTATCCTTCAGCGCTGGTGTTCTCGGACACGGTTATGTTCAACAATTGAAGATCGGTAGCAATTACGTTCAAACATGGAACCCATACAAGGTAAAGTGGAATTCTGTTCAATGTTCATGATTTGAAAATGCATATCGCTGATTTACCGAAACACAGGATCCTCAGCAAAAGGTCGTCCGTATTACGAGGGCTTTCAAAGACAACGGCCCGATTCCGGACAAGTAAGTCGGCCATTTGCTTGTTACACCAAGCGATAAACTGAGGCTCTTCGTCAACAGCCAGTTTACTGTGAGCTCATCCCCGATTAACCCACACATTTGATATATTGACAGTCAGTACAACACAGACCTCTGCTATCACATGCAATGTTGGCCGAACTAATACCACCGAAAATATCCCAGTCAACGCGACTACGCCCGTGCCTGCTGGTACAACTGTCCAGTTCCTTTGGACAGATTGGCAGTCTGATCATCCCGGACCGAGTTTGTTCTGCTTTTTCCTTTTACCAGTTCACCCATGATTGAATGCGAATGCATATAGTCATGACATACCTTGCGAAATGCCCTGGGTCCTGTTCCACATTCAAGGCAGATTCTGGTAATATTTGGGTCAAGGTACTCCCTTGCATCCTCAGACTAAGATATTTGAATACTAATTCATTTCATAGATTCAAGAAGATGGGTACGATGCGGTAGGGATTTAATAGGCATCACAAACCCTCAGTCTCTCATCTGTCGTCCGTCTGATCAGAGCCAACCGATTCCTTGGGCATCTAAGCGCCTTCCGACCGTCAATAGGTGGGTTGTATCTCTAGATCTTCGACTGTTGAGTTCCTTAACAGCCCTTCAGTACATGGTCTGCAACTATCCCAAAAACTCTCCAGAGCGGAGAATACATCCTTCGCCGTAGGTCTCTTTTCGTCTTGCCACGACTTGCAGTCATTGAAAAAACCACAGATGAAATTCTTGGACTGCAACGCGCCAGCGAAATTGGCCGAGCTCAGTTCTATCCTGCGTGCCATCAGATCACAGTCACAAATGTGAGTTAGCAACGGTTTCTTCTGCACACCAAAAACAGGATACTGTGATTAAACATGTAAGCTAGGGTGGAACAAAAGCGCTCCCCACAGGAATTGCACTTCCTGGCGCATACACGTTGACAGATCCAGGGGTCGGTGCATCATTGTTCACGCGAGTTAAACCTTGTCGGCTAAAAAATGGGGGATTAGATACATCTTGAATACCGAAACATCTCTGCGACGAATCCTTACACCCCACCAGGTAGGTTTTAACGCACGGCACTTTGGTTGATTGCGCTGCTTATATGCGTATTTTGTTTTAGGCGGCCGCCCTTGGACCGGCTAGGGTATCTAAGCTGGAGTCGAACACTGGTTCCCAGGCGATGCTATAAGAACTGACTTCAAATCAATTTCGTACTTTTCGTACATGTTTTACATCTATTGTGATTACGACAAGCCCAATTAAATGGCAACTGGAACCAACCTCTCAGGTAGCTCATGAATCTTTTGTGGACTCTTAGGCCTGAACAGATGTTGCTTCATGAGAGTTGAGCCCTTCCACGGTTGACTCAGGAGTTGGACCAGCCTCAGTTAACTCTGTCTTGGGGGCATCGGGACCTGTACCTGGAGCTGCCTGCGCAGGCCTTTTACCCTTACCTGGTGGGGGAGGGTGGTACACCTTTTCCTGTAGCAACCAAACCGCACATTTATTTAGCGTGATTTTTCGTCGACCATTCGGTATTTTTATTTACCTTCTTTTTCTTGACCTCCACGACAGGTGGGGGGTAGGCCAATTTCTCGACTTCCTTCCACTCTTCGCTCGCCTCGAAAGCCTTTTGAATTGGCTCTAGCAAAGACACAACCGCATCCGCGACCGCGGCCTTCAAATCTCCCGGATGCACCTCCTTAGCTACGAAAGCGTCTTCTAGTTGCTTTGCGCTCGAAAAGTGGATCGGACCACCGTACTCGGGTTTTCTGGAGATAGTGAATAGAGTCCCCTCTGGAGCATCGGTTCCAACAAGTGGCGCCATCTGGGTGATTGGGATTCCCCGCGCAATACGACCCTGAACAACCTGCATAAGGACCGCCTTGACGAACGCAAGAACCCCGTTGCCTTCCGCCACACCCTCTTCACAGAACGCAGAGCGGATCTTTTTCCGGATTGTCGCCGGCGGATCGAGGAAGTCGATTTTGGAGTTAGCGTCGGAAGAGGACATCTTCCCTCCCGTTAGACCTGGAACCATTTCGTTCATGAGATGCGCGCGTTTACGGTAGCCCAACTTCGGCAAGTAGAGCTCTGCGAATGTAAAGATTTTGCGCTACATGAAAGGTCATGAGGTCCCGTTACACAATCGCATATGCTCCAACTCACCTGGTCCGCTCCACCAAACTGGAAATCGCAATCCAAATATTGCTCATCCAAGGCTTGCAGGCCGGGATACAACAAACCACTGAGCAGAGGGCTAGCAACCTGCTTCACAACTTCTGCACCGGCCTTTTTAGCATCATGCTCGGTGACGGTTGCACAGAGCCGATAGTTGTCCATGTTATATTCCTTGCTGAGCTGGTAAGAGGATCCAATGACGAACTTCAAGCGATCGAGTGGGACCCCGAGAGAGGTGAATATTGCCTTAAGAAGATGAGAGTAATATTTCACTCTGTGGGCAACGAGTTCCACTGGAGCTTTGAGGTTATCGAGGAAAGCATGAAGATCTAAGTGAACAGGCATTAGCATCAGGAAACGCAACTTCCAGAATCAGAGGTTCAACCTGCGAGGAGAATGGTAACCTAACAGGATCTTTATGAATCGTTCCCAAAGTAACAGATGGACTAAACTTACTTCTACCCCTGCTTGTAAAAAATCTGCGATCTTCATCAGGGGAACAAAGTAGCCGATATGAGCTGTTCAATGATTATTAGTATTGCGGCTTCCACTGTCATCCGAGGACCAGCACTCACGTCGGCCAGTAGTGGCGGTTCCTACACTCCCCCGCGTATGAGTCGAAGATCAATATGTAGGATATTTAATACATACCCCAATAGCATTTTGGATTCCTTCCCTCGCTTAGTATTGCCTTGATTATATCGCCTCCGAGTACTTCTTGAAGATTTCTGGTGATGATTTCGAATCTAGTGTCTGCGCTGGCAACCATGGTCGAGTCAGAAGAAATGAAGTTCTTAACGCTCAGCGTTTGGGTGCCCCCTCCATCATAATCAGGGTCTTCTAATTTGTGTTTGCAAATTTGTCACTGCCCCATTGGGTCAACCACCTTGCTTCCAAGAAATGCTTCATACAACCTACCGTAAAATCTGGTGAAAATATGAGCTACATTCTGAGGCCCAAATTGCAGCCGTGGATTGGTTGAATCTTGGCTGATGCAAGAAGCAATCGAGGCATATTGGATGAATGACTCTTGCGTACAAGTTTGTACGGACTCGGGGGATTGGTGCCAGTGTGGAATCCAAGGGCTAATTGATAGATAGGGAATTGGCAAAGATAGAATATTCCTAATTTCACAGGGAGCAAAATGCTCATTAAGCTGTCAATCGTATTCGGCCTGGTTGCTCCGGTTTGGACGACCGGGTGCATACGTGGCGCGCCCGGGAAAGTTAGAACTGCTGTGAGCGAACCGCCCAGATTGAAACTGTGAGGACCGCCTCAGCGAACACATTATGGGCTGTACTGTATTCAATCATGTGCATATATACCTACGCGACATTTAGTTAATTTATGAGTCAAATTACAGGTAGGCGGCGGGCTTTTAAGGATGAAGCGAGGCTGGACATAAGCGCACCTCGTCCTTGGCCTTGCGAGGCCCGGGGTTTACGTGCCGGCCGCTAGACGGTAGATCGAGAGTGCGCGATGCTTCCGTCGCAAGCTATGTCCATCGCCCCATGACTAATTGGGAGAGGTCTAATTTTAATTGCTATATGCACACCATAGCAGTATCGACACATCATTATCAGTTTAAGACTCATGGTACTGTATTCCATAATAAAAATATCCCTGACTCTTCTTAGTGCACGCATAGGTCGCATCTTGCGGAGACACGAGACGGGATACTCAGCCTCAGCCAAATCGATGCGTGAGTACGAGCGCCGCATTATCAGGAGTGGTCACAAGGAAGATGCCATGAGCACTCCTGATAATATTTTGCAATCATAAGCGACATGTTTGCTTATGAGCGCTCGTGGCCACGAGTGGATTCTTGCGTCGACCGACGTTCACAAGAGTCGCGGCACTCACGTGCATACCCCTCTCCACTCGTAGCCTCACGTACCGCTTGTTCCCACCCGTACCTAAATTTCAAGTTCCAGGCGCCCCCCTCCTACACGTGCTTTGACTTTGCTCATGTAACGTGTTTCTATTTCCCATACAATTGAACGAATGTAGCCTAAAAAACCAGCAGCCCCGTTGGGACTTCGTTGGAAATCGCCCCGCCGCTCGACACATACGCAGCTCCTTGGGCAAAAGCAAATTTGCTAGTTAGGGCTATTTAGAGCCCTGGTTCTGCCTAAGTGGATCTGACGCCCGGATAGCTCATATTAGCACGCACTACTAGCGTTTATTCTCCTTAGGTAGAACGGGCATTGTGACTAAACCTCAGTAGCGAACTGGATTTTGGCCGAGGATCACATTACACAAACCAACCACCTGTAAGCTACACCGCATCCATGACAGATTTAGAGAGCATATTGCCGAGATGCAAGGGTGCGAGGTGCATTCTCGAACCATTCAGGTCATCCTCAGCCATTGTTTCCCGGGCGCATACGGTCTCAAATACTGCTCTCACAATATAGACAACATCCCTGAACCTTCGTGTCACTGCAGTGACACCACCCTACGGGCTATTAAGCACGTTCTACGAGAGTGTCCCCTGTACTCGGAATCAGGTTGGCTTCTTCGCAAAGGATCCCCGTTGTGCATCGTTTCTTATTGTTTGTGTCCATTGTTCTGTTAGACCAGCTCCAGAGTTGTGCTCGTATAGGTCTTTAGATATGTATAAAAAAAAAAGCGGCAGTCGCGTGCTGTTATTATTGTCGTCCTTCTCCCCTCGACCACACTTTGGTCCCATTCATACGAGACACGACGCCGCGCGGGCACGGGCGCCATCCATAGTCACCTATATGCTGCTCTTCCGGGATTTGTCCCACCACCCACACTGTTTCTGGAGAATCAGGATTTGCCACCCGCCCATGAATCCCGTTCGCGTGGCTGGCGGCCCAGCCACACATCCGCGAAGCGCGTTCGGCACCTCTCGGATCCCCCACTCCACCGTGTCTTGTTTTCCATGTAGACAGATCACTAATCATATTACACCTGACTATTTTACTTGCACTCGGCTCACCATCGAACCAAGGCTGAGTGAACCCGTTTCGAGGCTAGTGGCGCTCAGATGGTAGCAGCTTATATGAAGATGAAATAACAAGGTTAGTTTGGGTTCATTATGATAGTAGCACCAGTGCAAATTAAACTTCGCTGAATATCTAGTATCCATCATTGATGTTGAGAATCATTGGTTGATTCAGCCGCATGTAGCTATCTCGAACTTGTCTACCCCACTTCAAGGAGTATGGCCAATTGATTTCGACTTTCGGAGCGCCCGGCCCTTTCTTAAACCCACCAAGCCAAGGATATTAGCCACCGTAATGTGAACCTCGTTCTACCTGGGCGACTCCGGGTTGCTTTGGCGCTAGTAGGGTGCGAGCTCGAGCTATGCATAAATTCGACACGGGTTGAGTCACCGAACACTTTGGATAAAGATTAAGCTACCCTGCATATTATTCAGAGTGGATGAATCGTAGAGACGAATTCAAAGTGAAAAAAAAAAAGATATAACATGGCGCTGCCGGCTACAATACACGATTCAAGATCAAGAGTAACTACCTAGGAGACCCATTGCGTCGCCCAATACTTTGGATTGGATTATTAAGATGATTGAGGTACACCCCTGCGATCACGGCGGTTGGCTGGCTGTGGTGGGTAGTTTGGGCTATCGACCTTAGGCGGCTTTGGGTCGCTACGCTGAGGCTTCTTGGGCCTTTGACAGCAATGCCAGTCTTTGAAGTACTCGTCACAGAAGGTGCATTTATGCCACGTCATCTGAATTCCAGAAAATGTGTTAGCCAGTCCACTACACATCGGCGTTCAAAAAGCCGCACGGTGAGCACGCAAGTCTCAAAGAAATACGAGAGGGGAGGTATCGCGACGAGTTGAAGAAACAGTATTTCCACTGGGTTAGGTACCCTAGGTCCGCAAGATGATATTTGAATCGTTTAGTCCAGGCTAGTAGTCAGAGGACAGTGCTTCCATAGCATTCAAAAGGCCTCGATATATACCCTGGCTGAGCGAATTTCGTCGTCCTGTCGCTACACACGCCATCAGACGAGCAAATACACATCTATTCACTTAGCAGGCTACCCTTGGCTGTATTACAATGTTGCAATATGCTAATCTACGTTAGGCAATATTTCATGTGATGGATTGGCAAGGGCGATATATTGCACCTGGACTCTTTCCGAACACCCACATCCACATGGAATCAATCCCACAGTTTGATTGATAATGCAAGAGAAGCGAATCATACTAGCAGACTCACCTAGGATCTCATTTGAACAATTATGAGCCATTACACGTACTTCTCTTGACCTATTATTGTGCGTATCCGTCTAGGACAGCATTGCCCGCGCATATACGCGGACCAAGAGCAGCATTGGAGCAATTGCCTACAGCCAGAATCATGCCCCAAACAATAAGCCAAGCAGAGGGATTTCTGGCAGGGTCAACCTTTCGCAGGATCATCAACTAGCCAAGCCAGGTGAGATGTGCGATCAACAGCTAGCGCTCAGCTTTGACAGTGCACCTCACATGCGAGTGGCAACAGCCTCACGTCTTGGAAATGCTACAACCAACTACGAGCCAATCGTGCCACTCACGAATTGAGGTCATATTCGAGGGGTGCAGTTCCTTGATTAGATGATATGGACATATGCGCTTGTTGGGATATGGGTTTTTCAGTTGCTACATGGACCCCCATTTTCCAGTTAGGTGTGCTACTCCCTCGCCACACCCCGAACTTCTGTCACGAAGACAGCCTATGCCTGCCTTAGGTACTGGCCTTAGAAGCAACCTTCGTACACGCAGCGCCCTCCCAGAACGTTCCAGTCTCCATCAATCTTAGACAGCGCCCCACCCACCGATCGATCCAAAATGTGGTGCTAAAGAATGCTTTCATGATGGAATCTAAGAGATTCTTCCGTCCTAGTGCTCAAAGAATGTTTGAAAGCAGCCCACTTGATTCATTTTAATTCAGGCATAACTCTAGCTTTGATGTCACACTTACGTATTTTATATGTTTAATGCTGCTCTGTATGCATGTCATGGACGAATCCAGTTGGGCCTATCAATCGCCACCCGCTTTGCTATTTCGTTTTATTTTCAAATTTTGATCCTTGAAATGTTATTACTTTAGACAACCCAGGCATATGAAATCGGTTAGACATGGATTTCTTTTCTTCCCTGTTGGACGGGTCGAGGTTTGGCTGCTCATAGCCTCGCCAAGGCATTGGAGCGATCATTCAATTGCGCTCGCACCACCCCTTCTTGAGTAATGACTGCAATGAGGTCGCCCCGCTGCGTATATATCTTTGTTAGTGTCTAGTTAGCGTAGTTCGAGCGGCATATCATGATAACGAGCTTACTCTCCCATGGACTATGCCTCTTCCCATTCCGACCAATGGCGAAACCATCTACCACGGGAATTAGAAATGATTATCATCAGGCGGAGGGCGTAGACTCACTGCAAACATCATCCATTCTGTACAATCAAATTCATTATCATAGAACCAAACCGAGTGGTCTAATGATGAAGCCATTGCTAGACGGTTCGGTGGAGCTAATCCCCTATAAAGGCCCACAGCTCGTGCAGCCGCGAATATGCTAGGAAGATACAGTTGAGGCAATCACGAAAAAAACCCCAATATACTCACATGCCCCAGTCTGACAAAAATGCGAGCACACACTGGTGTCCGTCAGCTGCGACGCTTCAAAACAAGCATGAGAATTCTGTAGGCACCTTTCGAAAGCGAACATCATGGTCTGGCATTGCCCGTATGCGCATCCAAAAGATGTCCTCGGTAAGATCGTCGCTTATCGGGCGGGATGTAGCAGTCTTTACCGCAATCGGAAATCCACCCAATTGCTGAACACCTCACAAGAATCATTCACGAGAAAATGCTAACATCTCGAATAAAAACGTACCTCGGCATGACCCAAAAGCGCATATCGACCTTCAGCCGCAACCCCCAGTTGCTCCGCCCCCTTTCTAAACACATCCTCCTGATTTACACACTCATCGGGCGGAGGAACATCGGGGGGCATAATCTGCCAGTGCGTGGGTTGGCCAAACTCTGGCCGTTGGAACGAGCAGATGGCCGAGAAGACCCATCGTTGGTTTTGTTGGCCTTTGACCATCATTGTGCAGTAAGTTTTCCCTACCGAATAGAAAAACCTTTCAATACAATGACGGCGAGGGAGAAGTGGAATTCGCACCTCGACGCATAGGTTCCACCGAATATGATATTGGCTGTGAAGGATCTGCACTGGAGAGAAAATGACACTGGGGGGTCGTTTAGTAGAAATCCAGTCGAGTCAGCGAGATATATTTACATGGATTGACTAGTAATGGTCCGTAAATATCTGGGTGCAATATGAGGAAATATGGTGCTTACGTTGGCCGAAAATTCGACGCTCACAGAGCGCGTTGCGGCGAGTAACGCTTGTCCGATTAACTGACCACCAAATACTCCCCGTTCTTGTTGAGGTCTCCACAATGAATCACGTAGGAATCTACATAAATTATGAGTGCCGAAACATAACACAGGCCAAACTAAGGAGAAGAAGAACTCACGAATGAGTATCAAGCTGCTCCAGTTCCAGGAAGCTCGCAATAGGTTTATGATCCTGAGGAATCTCATGGGTTGTTTGCGACATAATCAAGAAAAGACTGAAGAAGCGCGGGTATGGATCAAAGACGGAGTGAGGCTTGGTCGTCAACAAAAGCTCGGTTTATGAGCCGGAATTTTATCATTGTCACGCTTGCGGCGAGTCGGCAAGTCTAGCCCGGCTAAACGGGCTTCCGAATAAGCCCGGGAACCGAGAACTTGGTCGTTATTATGAACCCGCCCCTCTTGGGTCATCCATGTCCGCATGGAGATCATCTCATCGGACACGGAAATGAACTACACATCGATTCATGTCATGAATGTCTGCAAGTATTAGATACAGAGAATTAAATTCTATATGCTTCATTCATAATCTCGTACTCTGATTCACGTTCCCCCAGCAGCTTTCTCGCGACTCGCCCGAGTCTCGACCCTCACGTACTCTTCCTCTGCTCCGCCATCCTCGTCCTTTGTCACGTTGAGATAAGCCTCGCCAAGGATTTGCAGGCCCTGCGCTCGCAGGTGGAGTTTGCTCGACTGGAGACTTGGGTCTGACAGGACTCGGTCACAGACTTCGCGAAGCACAGACTCTATCTCAAGCTTGGCGCCTTTGAAAAGTGCACGCAAGCCCTGTTGAAATGGTGAACATTAGCAAACCGAATTGACCCGGCATTTCTATGATTGCGCACCTTCTCGGCAGCTTGTTCCTCCAGCTTCTTCTTCTCCTCGGGGCTTACGCCCGCTTTCTCAGCCTCCGCGATTTGGTCAAACACTTGTTTAAGCTCAAGCGCTACAGGATAATTATTAATTGGGATCGATGCCATCGGTATAACTTGATCACTTGCCTGATCGCACGGTCGATACGCTAAAAGGATGGGATACATAAATTCATTCGCCAAGTGACGAACGCGAGAACTCACGTCTCGCTAAACACATGGTATTTCCCTTGAATATTATGAAGCCATCCTCCCACACCCATGAAGGTTTGATTAGCCGCCAGGTAATGTTTACTCTTGGCGGTATACACGAATCCAACAGCGTGCAGGAGTTCGACTCCGTACGACTCTGACTTGAGCTGCCTGGTTTGAGGATAAGATATATTCAACCAAAGGAACGGATCAACTCACTCGGCCTCAATCTCACATATTTGCCTCCAGCTATGAGCCACGTCTGCGTCTTGTCGCGGAGATCCTGTTGCGCTCTCGGTGTAGATGGAAAGCTTTCGCGAGAGCTCAGTGACGAGTTGACTGACTCGCTCGGCGCGAGCTTTGGATTTCTGAAATGCCGAAATGGGACGGGGGAAAGTGCAAACGAGCGAACAAACGCCAAAAAGACCAATCTAGTCAGGATCATTCCAAAATTAGCTTGCTGTGTCAAGACGCACCGCAGCCTCGACTTGTCGGTCCCGTTCCTCCTTACGTCGTCTCTTCGCATCCCGTCGAGCTCGTTCTTCAGGAGAAATGATTTCTCGCCCTTTGGCATCTCTCTGAACGGGGGTGGCTTCCTCTACAAAAGGCAGTGTCATAAATTGGTAATTCGATGAGAAATTTACGGAATGAAAGTGAGTGAGTTAAAATCGTGGGATAGAAATGGCCGAGTGAACCAACCTTCATTGTCGCTCTCCTCGTTTTGGAGAGCGTCTTTCATATCCTTGCCTAGCGATATGTGGCCAATAATTGGTATGAAGCGCTCGCCACCGAATATCGCGCCGAATATCTCTTCCGGATCCACCTATGAGGGCGAGTGAGGACAGTTCGCAAAGCGTAAGAGGCCCGAGACATACAAATCCAGCATCGGGAGTCCCTTCCTTGGGCCCAAACTCGTTGTACTTTTTCCGCAGGTCAGGATCGGAGAGAACCTGGTAGGCTATTGATATTTGTTTGAACTGCAGATTCACAGGCGGAGTGAGCTTCTGTGTTCCGAGTTGTCTCGGAACGCTGTACCGTTTCCTCTGCACTAGGGTCATCTCGGTTCTTGTCTGGGTGGTGCTTGATCGCCAAACGCCCTTCGCCACAGGATCGTCAGTTTCGCCGAGGTAACTATATTTGAACAGAGCTCACTGTAGGCTTTCTTGATGTCTTCGGTGGTCGCGGTAACCTCGACTCCAAGAATCTCGTAATACGCAGTCTCGAGCGGTCGTTCTTGGGTCCCTATCTTGCGTTTGCGTTGTTGCGGCTGGGGCGTTGAGCTATGAGGCAGCGTTCCGTTTGAACTCGGGCCTAAATGCTTTGTTATTCCAACTCTAGTACGCGAAACAGAACCACTCACCAGCTTGTGTTTGGGCAGCTCCGGTTCGGTGCGTAATGATAGATGAACACTTGTAGCATCGAACGCGAAGGGCGGTGTTGGGTGGCGGGGGCGGAGTCGGAGCAAGAAATTCGATAGGAGTTGCGCATTGGGGACATGTGAGCGGAACGTGGGGCACTTGGGCACGCGAGGGCAATACTCCGTAATCGCTCATGGTGGGTCAACGCCAAGTCACGTGGCTAGAGTCACCCCTCAAGAGCCTGGGCGCTTAGCCACGCCATCGGCATCCGAGACTGAGCGACGTGGACATGGAACTACAGTATATGCTTCGTTCCGTCACTGTGACTCCATTGCCGCCCTCTTAAATCAACATTAATTCACACTTGGCGCTCGAACAGGTGGAGCTCTTCATCTGCCGTTGTGCCGACACCACATGATTTCTCTGCTTTCCTCGGCGCCGAGCTGGCCGTTCTTCATCCTCAGTCCCCCCAGCCTTCTGGTCCCCTTCTCTTCGGATTGGAATTTCTGGCACGTTCGGCTTCCTCGGTCAGGCATTCTCGAATCCGGATCCACCTGTCGTGCAAGAATCCATCTGCCGTTTATCTGCCACGCAATTACTAGATCTCAGACAAATCTGCAATGGCCGAGTACATCGCGCTCGTCTAACCGATTAGCCCCTATGCTTTTTTTTTACCAATATTTATGATCGGAAGGAGGACCATGGGGGTTCTGAGTATTTTGCGTTGTTATGTGCGAGCCTGCTTCCGGCGCGTCGACGACTCCTATCACAACGTCACCCATTCATGATCGATACTAGCTCCAACGCATGGCACAGCAAGTGATATCACTATAAACAACGCCACCGGCACTCCTTGCCGGCTCCTGGCACGAGACATCCAATCGTGCGCGGCTTCGGTCCCGAGGATCTTCATTTGTCGGCCACTTTGTGTCTATAATGACCCCCTATGACCCAATTATCGGCATCTTGACCCGGCACGATTACTCCACATGACGCTTTCCAACGGAGCAAAAACTAGCATCAAACGTCATAGTTCAGCACGGCAGTGCTCAGCCTCTCTCGTTCATGGAGCAACAATTAAGTTGCGTAAAGTCAGGAAACGTGCTTGGCTTGGTCTGGGGGCATATAAATGCTGGCGGTTAAAGGCTTTTGGATACCACTCCCCATCGTTTCTGTGTTCGTCCAGCTTCAGAACTCTCAATACTAACCTGCAATGCGATTTTCCTGCGTCGCCATCCTTTCTCTCTTGGCCGGCGTCATTGGCGCACCTGCCCCCTTAGCGCCTCGTCAAATCCCAAAAGTCCAGTTCTGCGATGGTATCGAATTTGCTGATCCTTGTGTAAGCCCAAATCAATTTACGCTATCACACCCTACTAATTAATGCATCTTCACATCGCCACCCAGGGGTACCCCGACGTTCAGTAAGTTCGATTCTGTTCACCACAAATTGGACGGGCTCACCAATATCTTCAGAACTACATGCTTCAACCTACCAGACGAGTGGTCCAAGATCATTAGTTCTTTCAAGCCACCCGAAGGCTACGTCTGCTTGCTTTGGAGGCAAGTCCCATGCGACTTATCGTGTTCAACGCCTCTAACTTGGTACTCTAGCGAGCCCGACTGTACTGGAGAGAATCCAGGTGGATGGCTTGCCTCTCCAGGTAAGCGTCGAATATAGGGAGGGAGTACGAAATGTGATACTTAATATGGGCAATATAGGATCGAACGACCTTAGAAAAATCCAATTCAACGACAAGACTGTATCATTCCAATGCAGAGAGGCGTAACGACACCACTGGTCACATCCGATACGAGCCCATAATCTCACGATCACACACGATTTTCTTGGAAGCTCTCACGATCGCCTCGCTAATTAGCTGTATAATATCATGCCTTGTACAAATCGTAGTGTATGTTACTCGGATAATCGGAAGCTTCAGAAACATTTGCCGGACACTACAACATTCAAAGACTCTATCTCTTTTAGACCGGATAGAATATCCGGGGCTACCTGCACGAGCCTATACCTCGAGACGTTTAGTTGATGCTTACGCGAAAGAACTTGACTCACCGGCGAAAGAATCCCATTTACTCCCCACGTCTGAGTAACGTCAACATCCGGTGCAAGGGGCTCCACCTCGTCGTTGAAGAGTATAGTGTCCCGATAATCCAACACGTCTAAGGTATTGAGCATCGCCAATAACATGAAACCCTGCCTTTACGCAGTAGCAAATGTTCCAGATCGAGGGTACTCGGTGCAAAGGGGACCTTGAAATATAATGCCATCGCATATCCGATGCGAGTCTGAGGTATTGCGGCATTCGGAAGCGCACTACTCACTTGTAGAACGAGGCTTATTCTGGAATGCATTCAAAAACGCCAGAACATCCGACCTCCAACTCGCGCAAGCAAGTAGGCTTCAACTCACCAATCTGGCCAAGGTCTAGCTTTCGTGAGACGAAAGCCATCTCAAGGTCCACGCCCAATTGTCAGAGCCGAGGCATATCCTTTGCAGGGTTGCATAGTTCTTCCATTTTAAGGCAACTTGAGGAGCTCCATCGCCGGGCACGCTATTGCCAACAGCTTCGCACTAACATCCTGCGTGGACCTGGTTTTGAGAAACTTGAGTTCGATCAAAGGCAAACTGGCAAGAGCTGCCAGGTTCCGACGCGTTAAACCGAACGCAATCAGTTTCCCGGACCGTTCTTCGCGTATATGTTGGAATGTGATCGTGCATTGCATCAGGTGGGGGGCAGTTTTTTCATAAACGTCGAATGAAATCATTTTGGATCTAGGTCGCGTGCCCAGTCAGTCTAAGATGGGATTCGACAACAAGTGTCGTAAGCCTTTGCAAAAAAAATTAGGCTATTCCCCACACAGAATCGGCGTCGGACGGAATATAGCAACGGCTGACGTAGACAAGGAAAACCATGCTCTTTGACTTTTTTTTTTTGCTGAACTGGGTGGATGATTGAGGACCTCCTCGTTATCATGTTATGCCAATGGAAGACATTCAAGCTTTCTCAGATGTGGTAACCGTTCAAGAGATACAAAGAAGCCACGATCCAGTGGTACGGAACCCCGCTGTGACATTTACGAGTTCAAACAGCCGTTCAAAACATAATGACAAGCGGTTTTGAGACTCGGGCATTTTTGGGTAGCATATTTGACCAAGGAGGATGCAACGGATATTGGGACCAGAGGAAGGGAACTGTGCCTTGGCGATACGATCGGCCGAACGTCGAGCAAAGAGTAGCAAGTGAATGATCTGAACTAGAAGTGATATGCGACCCTCCACCCTTCCTCGGCATTCATCGTGAACAGCTGAAGTTTTGGTAGCATCTCGAGTGGGCTCGAGATGAGCGATTAAGACCGAGGCGTTGGTCAGATCATTGTAAACCTTCATGGACTCCAAATATGTCCAAGCGTTTGATGAATGGACGTAGAAATTTGATTGAGCGAGATCGCCTTGCGTGAGCGACCCGTGGATATCCCAGGTGAATCATCGAACGAACGTCTTATTCATACCAGAGTTTAGCATGCGATCGGTATCACTTTGTCATCACCCTCTCCTTTGTCCAACTCAATGGTGCACACTTTGACAAGCGTGAATATATTGACGACACCATTGGCGTAGCACCATGCAACTGGCATCGCGAACGAGAAGAAGCGACAACCTGCCAAGCCAAGGCGGGTGGCAGCTGGGGAAGGTAAGAAGCCGCATGTGGTGATTGAAGGCTTGAGTAAACCCGAAAATTCTTTCGCAATGTTGAACATGAGAAAGCTTTGAAGAACCAGACTTAGTTTCGATCCAGCAGTGGTCGTAAGTTTCGTGCCACACTTTGGCTGATCGCAAACATGAACAAACTTAGCGGCCAAAATCTGTCCCCTCATGACTGAATACTTCTGATAAGCCGATTCTCAGCCTTTAATCTCACCGCCCCAAAATCAATCTAAGAAACCAGGGACCTCCACCTGTCCTACCCTTTCTGAAAATTCGTGGTCATGGTTTGCAAGACCTATTGGGTGCAAAAGTGTTAACGATGGAGCTATATGAGCTCAATAACAAGATCTGCCACTGTAAGTGGAACGTTGGAAGAACAATGTCTCCTCGCACCTCGGCAGCCCTAATGCGTCAGGGAAAAGGTCTCAGGCAAATTTGGGCAATTACATCCAATATGCACATTTGCCCGCTTTGCCTTCCCGTGGGTGAAACACGCCGTTATCTACCGCGGTTTACCCAATTCGCCATGGGTAAATCAGATAAATTTGTGGAGATTACACAGCCCGAGCGCATACATGATGTAACCGACACGGTTTGCTGCACCGGGGCAAATTTGCCCCGGGGCATTTTCCTGACGCACTGGTGGGGGGTCGAGAGTTCTTCGTGTGACTGTGGCAGTGCACCAGGAACCCTGGGCGCTTAGCTACGGCATCTGGACGTGGATTAAATCCACCACAGCACGCATATATGCTTCATTGGGCCACTGAAATTCCGGTTTTGTAATCTTAAACCGGAATGAAGGCCATATTAGCGCTCGAAAATGTGGCGTTCTTAATCCGGCGTTGATTTCTGCCCGCCTCGGGGCCAAGGCATTGGCTGTGCCTCCGGAGTCATCACTCCCGCAGCTCGATTTGCAGCTCTTTAAAATAAGCTTCTGTAGCGCCTACGGTCTCGTCGGCCATAATTTTTCAACTCTAGAACTGCCTCCCCCGATACAGATTCACCCCTTCGTTGTTCCGCTGTCCATAATCCCTGAAACCCCTATTCACGATAGCCCCCCAACTAGCCTACGTCTAAACTGGGACCAGGATCAAGCAATATCAGACAGAGTACTATATAAGTCGTAGATATTTTGTAAGAGTCTTACTTCGAGCACGTTTGACGACCCCTATCACGGCGAACCGCATTAACGATCAACACAACTCTAACACATAGCACCGAAAGTGATCTCCCCACATATAGTGTTACCCGCATGTTTTTCTGACGTCCAAGACAAAAATTTCAAACACGCAAGGCTTCAGAGTGCACAACCCCAGGAATGTTCATCAACGGCCTCTTTCCTGTACAGAGCAACCACGCCGACAACTCAGCGCTCGCTTCCCGGCCGGCAGGATCACCCTGCCTTAACGTTACCAGTAAATCAACACCATGGTTCGAGTGACATAGCGGGCACGGCAGTGCTCCAGCCTGCTGTGGCGGATGAGCAGGAAAAAACTAGTTACGCCAAGATAGGACGCCCGCAGAGCCTGGCCTTGTAGTATATATATGACCTTGGCTGAATGCTCTTTGAACGCCAACCCTCCCTAATTCAATACTCTAGCTCCATAGCTCTTAATACTCAACTACAATGCGCCTTTCCTACACTGTTACTCTTTCCCTCTTGACCGGTGTGCTTGGGGCACCCGCTGGCCTAGTGTCCCATCAGACCCCAAAGGTCCAGTTCTGCGACGGTATCAACTTTACTCCGCCCTGCGTAAGTCCGAAAGAACTTCACGTGCCCTCCCACACTCATTCAAACTATCTCGTTCTCTACATTCAGGGCTACCCCGATGTTCCGTGAGTTCTGTCCCGTAGATACATGCCCCCCCCCCCCACTCATAAGACGTTCAGTTTGCGATGCCTTAACCTACCGGGCGACTGGCTTAGGAAAATTAGCTCCTTCAAGCCGCCTGCAGGCTATGTCTGCATGCTTTGGAGGCAGGTCTTGTGCGATTTCCCTTGCTCAAGATCACTGACGTGGTATACTAGTGAATTCGGCTGTACCGGAAAGAACCCAGGCGGATTCCTTGCCCCTCCAGGTAAGTGGGAGATACGGACAAGATTGCCAATTATGACACCGAACATGAACAATATAGGCTCAAGCGATCTTAACCGCTACCACTTCAATGACCAGACTGCATCACTCCAATGTAAACTCGGGTAATGTT
The DNA here is from genome assembly GCA_030998015.1 of Ceratorhiza oryzae-sativae. Lineage (NCBI taxonomy): Eukaryota > Fungi > Basidiomycota > Agaricomycetes > Cantharellales > Ceratobasidiaceae > Ceratorhiza > Ceratorhiza oryzae-sativae. The sequence continues at coordinate 43,646 of JARWMV010000080.1, read as the reverse complement.
TCCCGGCAACAATCCCGGTACTAGCTCCTCAACTAATCACCATGAATGATCTTCTCGAAACATGACATAAACCCTTAGCCCATTAGTTGTATATTATCATGATTTACAAATCACACTATGCTACTTGGAGAGTAGAGAAGCCTGAATGGCTTTGCGAGGTGGCGCGATATTTTGGACTATATCTGATTGAGAGATTGCCGCAGCCCGCGGTAGGAGTTCAGACATCGGCGAGCGCCCGAGTTAATCCTATGGAGGCCAAGGCATTTACCTGTGGGCGACTACGCATCACCACTTTCGCATAATTTCGCTTTTATTTTATTTTATTCCCTGCCTGCTTGGGCTTCATCGTCGCCCAGGAGACCAGGGCGCTACCAGGCGTACTTGTTTCATATGGGCACCAGCCCTCATAACATTTCTTCGTTCACAATGCACGTCACTAATGGGTATTAGCGCATACGCCTGCAATAACAACCTAAGCTAAGGTCTCTTCCGTCATATTCGGGACTCAATGTTCTATTCCCATAATCTATGTGGACAAGTGTTCGAAAACCTCCACCTACCATAAAATCGTAAACCTCCTTTACCCTCTATACAAAAACAATTGCTGCCTCGGGCGTAAGTAGATCAGTCTCAAGGTTGAGGAACATTTCGCTGCGATATGCTAGCAAGAGAATACTACATCAGTCATAGGACTTGGAGCAAAGAATGGCACGAATACTCTGAACCAAAAAATATGTGCATTACTGTGGCTGTCCTCGGTGCTCATTATGAGGATTTGAAGGTTTGGTAGAAGCTCGGTGTGCTCGGTATATGCGAGTAGAACCGGAACGCTGATCATTTCGTCGTTAACCTCCCCGTTCTGGATTTTACTTGAGTCCAAGATTCTAATAAAAGCCGCATAGAGGTTCAATCGAGAGAGGTTGTCTTGCGTGAGCAACTGAGGGGTTTCCTAGGGGAATCATCAAACGGACGACCAATTTCGTCCCGAAGTTTAGCTGTCACTTCACCACGGCCCTCGCCTTTTTCCAGTTTGATAGTACACCCTTTGACAAGCTTGAATATATCGAGGATAGCATGGGCGCGATACTATGCAAGTAGCATTGCGATCTCGAAGAAGCGATGATTTGTCAAACCAAGATGGGTAGCATCTCCTGGATTTAAGAAGCTGCAGATGGTGGTTGCGAGCTCAAGTAAGCCTAAAGCTTTCGTTTCAAGGTCGAACTTGACAGCGACGTTGTCAGACTAGACTTGGGTTGAATCGCAATTGTGGTTGACAATCTCACGCCACCCCAATGATATTAGCCGCTGATGTGAATAATCTTAGTGGTTATATAAATTCGATTATAGAAAATCTTAAGAAAGCTCGCATATATCCGTCGAGCATTTCGTTTTGCCTGAGCGAGACACGCGTCAGCCACAAATGAGCATACGTACAAAAAACGGACATTTAATCCAATTTATGCTACACATTTAGTTTACATGCTGTAGTTCGCACAAGAGGTTAAACGCAAATGATTGAACTGTGGCCGAGTCGGGTTTTCAATCCGCACTTTTCTGCTCCCACAGGATGGCAATTGCTTCCTTCAGACTGAGGCGCCTTCCCACATCGGGTAGTCTATCACTGAAATACACTAATGGCTCGGCCTCATTGAGAGCCGTGACAAACGCGAAATCTCTCATGATAAGCGTGCGCGCGCATGGCCCCCAAAATCGAACTGGGTGGTGAACCGAACGTTCGGATAGAGTGTTTTCAGGTATCTGGGGGTTTTATCAGCGCGAAAAGACTTGGGGTGTTCTTCCTACGAACCGATAAAGCATGTATCCCTGTGTAGCGGTAAACTTGGCCAGATTTCTCCACCCGCCATCCAACTTCACCAACAAAGTGTGCACAAATGTGTCGAAAACGCCGACGTCGAAATCAAGAGGTAACGGATCCATCTCGAGGCAAATTTTCAAGGATCGAAGGCGAGGCATACCGCATGTAAAGTACGGTAGCACATCGAGGTTAATCTTTTGTGACGGAAGGGCGAGTTCTTCCATATTTGGCCATTCCGGCACCGCCCATTCCGCCCCCCATTCGGGCCTGATTTTCATTCGTTCAAGAGTAAGCTTTCTCAAGGGCAACGCAGCAAAAAGGTTTAAATTGTCCTTGGTCATTGTCTGAATCCCCATGCAGCCGTTCTGTAGGGGTAAAATGAGCGAGACCACTTGGAGGTTTGGGCAACCTTGGCACAACAATGGAATGAAGCGGCCTTGGATCCATGAAGCTTCACGATAAGTCGCTTGATCCGAGAACGAAATATAGATGCAAGTGAGCCTGCGCACTAGGGATGGCCCCCAAATACGCATAATATCTGCTCGACGTGCACAATGCAGGCTAAGGCGGCGGAGGGCGACAAAATCATGGATGTCGGTCTGTTGGATAGGGGTTGGCGATTGATCTTGTGCGCGCCATGGATAAAATAGTTTTAGATGAGAGATTTCTGGAAGTCGCGCCAAGGCTGCAAAAATATGTCGATCGAATAGCATACGGTTGCCGAAGATCGTTTTTAAGCCTGTGGCTTCTCCCAAGGCACGGGCAATTGACTGTTCAATGTATTTTCGAGCGTCAAGATCAAAACCCTTTTTGGGGCCGCGATCAGGGCCAACGTAAAGAAATAGACCCAATTTTTCTATCATGTGGCACGTTTGGACAACATGTTCAAGTTGAGAACTCGCGGTAGGTATAGCGGTGCGTGGCTTCGTTAGGCGGCCAACGTCGATAGAATACATCGTCCGTAGGGAGCGAGACGTGAACACTTGAATCCAGAAACAGGAGTCGATTTCCTGGAGGGGATGGTGATCCATGGTTAAACACCGGAGATCGGGTAACAGTTCGGTGTGTTGAACGTAGGATGAAAGCACTGCTTTCCCTTTAACAATCCACTTATGCATTCGCGTTGGATGATCGACTATTTCAAGACTCTTGACCCAAGGAGCATAGACATTCAAGCGGATTGTATTATCCGAAGATATTGAGCTAGGTAGCACTAATACAGGCTTCGATAATACAAGTATAGCTGCAAGTAGACGGCTTACGACGCTCGTTTCCTCATAGTGATTTTGCCTACGATATATGAAGTTCACACCTTTGATCAGGCGAAGGATATGAGTAACGCCCTCGACGTGGTTCCAGGCAACTGGCATCGCCAACTGGAAAAACCGGCGGTTTGTACGACCTAACCGAGCTGCATCTTCACGGAGGCAGAAACTGCAGATAATAGAAGCCAGTTCCGGTATATCGAGAACTGTGTTAATGTCTCTGTTCATTTTGGGGAGTTCTGGTGGGGAGGTAGTTGGGACCGGATGACAAATTGGGTATCCAAACATGTTCAAACCATATGAAAAGCCACCAGCCTAGAAAAGGGCATATCAGGTGGGACGACCATGTAGCCCGAGCTCACCAGAAAACCAATTGAATCATCTGTAATTTTTCTCTGCGGTCAACATGGGGAATGATCCACTGTTCCGGACGCCAGCCACCAGCCACATCATCAGCTCGATGGGGTGAGATCACGTGGACGACTTCCTGATCTGTGGGTCTGTATCGATGCGCGCGCGTGCTCTGGGACTGCTCTGGCGGCCGACCACAGCAGCTCGGCGGACACTCCTCAGCATCACCGTAGTCGGCGTCGGAATCGGACTTGCACCAGCCACATCCCGATTTGCTTCGTCGCTCTTCAAGCCGAGACCCATGTCCATCAGTCGGTGGCCTCATTTGATCCCCCAGAGTGGCATTTCTAATGGTCTCTTTACAAAGAAATCGCTCCGCCGCAGGCACCCCTGCGGTGGGATCATACACCTGAATCCATCCTCTCGATCACCAAGGAGGCCATCGCGACATCCCGCACCCTCCAGGACCAGATTGCCGCCCTGCCGACCGAGAAATGCACGTTTAGCACCGTGTTTCTTCCCCTTGCGCTCGCCGAGGCGCAGCTCGACGTGACGACCGAGCCTCTCTCGTTCTATCAAAACGTGTCTACCAACAAAGAATTGCGCGATGCTTCGACCGAAGCGGAGAAACTCGTTCGAGATTTCGGAATCGAGAGTTCGATGCGGGTCGACGTCTACAATGCGCTTCTGGCCGCCAAGGAAAAGGGGGAGAAACTCAGTCTCGAAGAGCAGCGGCTGGTGGACAAGATGATTTTGGACGGAAAACGAGCGGGTTTGAGTCTGCCCGAGGACAAGCGCGAAGAATTGATGAAGCTCAAGAAGGAACTTTCGATCGTTTGTACCGATTTCGGGAGGAACTTTAACGAGGAAAAGGTGAAATTCAGACATCCGAACGTTCGCTATCATCATTGTTTATTACCAAACGTCAGGGAACCATTGCTTTCACTCGTGAGGAGCTCAAGGGTGTTCCCGAGGACGTCGTCAATGGATACACTCCCGTTGAAGGCACCAACAAGCTCGCAGTCACGTTCAAAACGCCAGATATCTTCCCCCTGGTAGGTCTAATAAATCAAACCATTGAAATATTTGCTTAAATCTGTTGCCCTCCAGTTCAAATATGCGCAAGACCCCAAAACTCGCGAACGCGCTCACGTCGCATACGAGAATCGCCTCGAGGTGAGCCTTTATCTCACAATACTGTAGATCCCCAGCTGATCGCGCAAAAGATCAACGTTCCTCTCCTTGCACGCGCGCTCGAACTTCGTCGTCTATGCGCCGAACTACTTGGATACCAAACCTGGGCCGACTTTGTTGAAGAGGAAAAGATGATCAAAACCTCAAAGGCTGTTATCGACGTGAGTAAATTGGATCGTACCCGGAATCTTACCTAAGCTCGTTTTTGCGGTAGTTCCTTGATGATCTGGAGCAAAAGCTGCGACCTGTCGGTATCCGGGACAGGGACACTCTCTTGAAGCTCAAGGAAAAGGAACACGCAAAGGCGGGCATTCCGTATGACGGCCAGTTTTACATTTGGGACTACAGGTATGTTTCCTGTGCGAGGTTAGGCGCTCACTTGCTGAGAGCTGGGTCCAGGTACTACGATCGTTTATTCATCGAAGAGTCACTGTCCCTCGACGATGCTCTTGTAAAAGAGTACTTCCCTGTCGATGTTGTTGTTCCCACTATTCTGGAGATTTATCAAGATTTGTTGGGAGTCAAATTTGAGGAAGTCAAGGGGAACCTGTGGTATTCTGGTATGTGTATTGGATATATATATTTCCTCTACCGTTTTACTCAAAAGGATATCAGAGGTTCAACAGTTTGCGGTTTGGAACGCAAACGCCAAGGACGAAAGCGACTTTTTGGGTTGGGCGTATCTGGATTTGTTCCCGCGTGGTATGTTGCTCTCAACTCATCCGATCGTGCCATGCCACTCAATAACGTCGATTTTGGTGCGCAGAATCCAAGTACTCGCATGCCGCTGTCTGGCCCCTTCTCCCGGGATACACGGGTCTAGGTGGAGAGCGCGCATACCCAGTGGCTGCAATGGTGGCCAACCTAGCCAAGCCTACTCCTGGACGTCCGGCCTTGATGCGACATGATGATGTGGTCACCTTTTTCCATGAAATGGGTTAGACCTTGCGCCCCCCCCCCCCCCACGTGTAAAGTGCCTTTTGCTAATTATGCGGTTGTAGGTCACGTTTTCCATGGCCTGCTGAGCAAAACGAGGTTCGCACGATTCCATGGGACGAGTGTAGCGAGGGACTTCGTCGAGGCGCCAAGTCAGATGTTGGAGAACTGGTAGGTGGTGTGCTTTTGGGATGCCAAACCGAGTGTTCACGATTATTGACGTCTTTAGGTGCTGGGAACCCGAAGTGCTGAAGAAGATGTCCAGTCACTATGAGAAGAAGGAACCTCTGTCGGATGACTTGATCAAGAAGCTTATTGACAGGTATGCTGGTCCGTATCGCTGTAATATTTGTTCGCTGAATGTACGTTCTGTAGCCGGTATGTCAATGTTGGTCTTTTCTACCTCCGCCAAATCTTCTTTGGCAAGTTCGACATCAAGGTTCATACTCAGAGCGAACCCGGTCAGCCTCTCGCCCGACCTGTTCTAGCGCATACATTGACTCGCGCCTCTTGCTTTCGTAGCCAACATCGACTACAGCCAACTCTGGGGCAAACTCCGCGAGGAGACTTCGCTCGTCAAGTCTGGTACTGCCGTCACACATGGTCAAGGCACCTTTGCGCACATCACGGGTGGATACGACGCTGGCTACTATTCATATGCGTACTCTCTGGTGTTTGCTGCGGACATGTACAAGACTGTTTTCAAGGGTGCACCGTTGGATCCCGCTAAAGGTGGGTTGCGATCATGGTAGCGCCTAGTACGAGGCTGAACGTCGGTCCTAGGGAAATTGTACCGAGAAAAGATCTTGAGGCCGGGTGCGAGCAGGGATGAGCTCGAATCGCTTAAAGTTCGTGGATGGAACTCGAGGTTGACGAGGCTTACTCACGTTGATATTCACTTGACAGGACTTCCTGGGGCGGGAGCCCAATTCGGATGCATTCTTGGAGAACCTGCTCGGTAGCTCGAAGAAAGCCTAGGAGGTGCCAGCTCGGCCATGGTATATGAATGTGTGTGTGCTTTCGTGATGTATCGTTACCGATATATCAGCTGTCGACGGTGCTGTGAAATGTATGAACGAAATGAATCAAATACAAATGAACTGGCTTTCAGCTACGATTTATTCAGTCATCTTGGACTGAGTCGAGCGTTGCTGTGACGGATGATACTTATAGAGCAAACGTTGGTCCAGCGTTGTGCAAATAATTATATGCGTTTCGAAATTGAATTTAGTATCCCGATGAGCAGGATGTATTGCTGCTCATCTCGAGTGGGAGTTGATTGAATAGGATCAGCATACGCTTACGTAAGAGCTGACCTCTTGCTTCCAACTGCCACCACAGGTCGAGTGGCTCTTAAACACAAAGCTGTTTGATCGTATCAGCACAATATTCTAATATACATGCGCTCTACCTCTACTCCTCTGACAAGTGCGACCCCTTCGTCACCCACACTGTCGTTGGAGAGCTTCGATGATGACTCTGACGCGCCGGTCTCACGAATTCGTATAGCCCAAGAACCAGGCCATGTGTGAGCGATTACATCTACAAGGCGACCTCTGAAAACTCACCTTTCATAACAAACCCCCAGACCAGCCCCGGTCTCTACAGTTCGAAACAATAGCGTTCATGTGGCTAGCCCTTGGATACCCCAAGACCTTGCCACGCAGTCGAACATCGCACAACTACGCACCATGATCCAACACGAGTTTTCGCTCCTCAAAGACCGGTTTCCCGCGCCTTGCGACGTCTCGGTTCCAGAAACGGACAGTTTGGTTCCAACCCCCGCCGGCGTCACCTCGGTTCCGGAAACGGCATTTGCAGACGCGCTGCGCGCTGAACTCGCGGTGCAAATGGCCAAAGTCTCTGTGCTCGAAGAAGAGGTGCGAAAGTTGAGGAGCGAGAAGCAAAGGCTTCGTATCGAGCTTGAGCGTGTCAAAGATGGGCAGCCGATGCGTGCTCAGTTGGATGCGGCAAATGTTGAGTTGGAGCGTTTGTATGTCGAGAGGAAAGGGTTGTGGGAGGAGAGGGCTGATTTATGGAAGTGAGTGGGAGAGCTGGGTTTTCGAATGTGGGTACTAACCAGGATGGTTGTGATAGGGAGCGACAGTCGTTGTGGGAGGAGAGGGCGGATCTATGGAAAGAGAGGGGTGATCTGTGGGCAGAGCGAGGGGATTTGTGGACTTTGCGCGATAGGCTCATGGGACAAATTGAGTCGCTGACCGGAGAAAAGGTCGATCGGGCCGCTAAATGATTGTTGCTTGAGCTAACGTGGCCCCAGAGGTTTGAGGTTTGTAGAACTGTAGTATCTAGTTGAACTGTACAATTACTTTTGTGACCATCGAGGATGATATTTGTTTATTCTTGGATACTCGTCGTGCTCGCGCTCACCCAAACTCGGCCACTATCAATACACGCCCAACCGACTGCGCACAACTATGTGATAGATACTGCGATCTAATTATATGGCACTCGATCGAGTAGACCCCCGACCTACGGCGCCTGCCAAACATACACCCATCCCCACCGCGTTGATCCACACAGCTCCGATATAACCAGAGTGTCTTCTTAACACCCAGTTATTTCATCGCGCAAGGCCAGGACGTGGTAGTAAAAGCCAGTAGTAATAGTTATGCCGCAATTTCGAATCATCCAAAGGTGATATTTCATTCATGTCGGGCTTCCACTAGCTTAGCACAGTGTAGAAACCAAGAGGCTCCAATTTACGGAATAATAGCTGGAAGGAGAGCCATAAAAGAGGCTCGCTTAGAGATAGCGGCTCAATTCCCAGTTCCGTGGCAAATTGCCGAAACTCCGGGTTGTGTTGCATGGCCTCAGCGAAGTTATGGGCCTAGCGAAACCGCAATTCAAAGGCTCACTAGAAGTAGAAGCAGTGAGAGTTGATTGGCAGAAAAGTTGGGCCGAGCTAGATCGATCCGGCGGTGTGGAGGGCAGGGTGAGCCGGATGGGGCGAAACGAAGTAATCCAACGCATCTGGCAACTGAACATGCGCCCGACGTGGCTGAAATGAGAATGGGTGGGGGATGATAGCCCTCATGTCAACCGTGTACAAAGCTTGTGTCTGCGGGATGTGACCCTCTATTCACCCGCTCGGACCTTTCAGCACGAATGCGGGACTGCACTCACCATCGGCGCGATAAATCATTTCTTGTCTCGATCTATTCATATGCCACTAGACCAACACACGTCGTAATTTCCTCCTCCTAGGTCTCAACTCGAATCAACCAGCAGAGGCATACGTCGGACAGTGAGTACGGCATGAGAAACTGTATTTTCTCCACTCTGACCATGGCTTCATGGTGAGCAGACACGTACCTGGCGATCAAGATATGCATACTTATGAACTGCGACGCCATCCATCTGCCCGTTCTCTGTGTGTGCCGTCGCTGCTATCGTCGTCGAGACCACAACGCGGCCAGCTCGCTGAATCATCCATCACCCGCTCGCCGATCAGTGCATGCCTCACGATCACTCCATCTTGGCGGACACCAATATATGCGCGTCACATATTTCGGTCCCAGATCAATTTTACACTCCCTGGTGAATAGAAATACCCCTTCGTCTTGGGGCTGTTGGAACGATGCCAAACCACTTTTGCTTATTGGCAGACATTAATACAGAACGAAAATGTCACAACAACGCAGCCAGGCTCAACGGGCCGCAAGAGAGGAAAATGGGCAGACGAAAATCTGACAATGCCGTGACTAACCTGGAGGTTTCGGCTGGCGAGCGATTCGTACCCGTCACCTAGGCCGGGGAGCGGCGGCTAGGCAAGAATATGGCTATCAATGCCCACACACAGGCCGAAACACACTAAATACATACCCGCAGTAGACTGGAGAAAAGCTTCGCTTGGCCGGAGGATTGACAATGTTGTTGGTTGTCACACCCTGAATCATCCGAGGTTAGCTCATATCCACGTGTGGCGAACATATCTCCGATACTTACAACATTGTTGCAAGCCTGCACGGCATAGTTGTACGCGGTAGTCCAGTCCGCATGGCTGCACCTGTCACGGGTTCAAGTAATAAGCACAAGTTCTGGTTAAGTGGACTTTTCTTTTGGTCAACTCACGAAGTGCTGAAACAGTCGTTGGTAGGGTTGGTGTAAGCGGCGTTGTTGCACAGGCAAACGGTGTCGTCCAAGCTGCAACTGCCCGGATCAGCCTGACCCAGGCAAGCTAGGAAAATCAAAGGTCGTCAGTACCAGATGGCATAGCCAAAAAAAGAGCCCGGTGTATCTCTTACCTTGAGCGCAAGCTGGGTACTGAGCGTGGACAACCGAGGCAGAAAAGACAAACATGGCGGCGACGACGGGGAACAAACGAGCGAACATTGCGACGAAGGGAAAGTGGTTACTTGGGGATATACAAGGGAGCGAGGCAGATACTACTGGAGAGCCAAGATTGCCCACCCCCCGCTTTATAAACGCTGCAACGGGTTGATCGAAAACGAGACGGCACCCTCAGACACTAATTGGATCATCGGACCCATCAAACCACTCGCTTCGGTCGTCCCTGAGCTAGTCGATACCAAGTTTAGCACCGACAGATCGTTCGGCGAGAAAGGGAAGAACGGGACCCAACGATCCCTCCGCGTTACCAAATACAGCTGATCTCTGGACCTGTCGTGGCTTCTAGGCTTGCGTTTGAATCGGGTGACTGACGTCTGTGTTGTTTGACATGTTGGGAATAGTGGCGATATGAGAAAACACTATCGTCAGGGGAAAATATAGGGATAAAAAACACGCTAGTGTCTTCGGCGGTCATGGATTGGCGAGACTGGGGACTTGAACTAGGAGATTCGAGGGTGATGATCAAACCAGGCCATTCGTCCGCATTGAAGATTGATGAAAAAAATGTCGAGCGCCGTCGCGTTGGGGGACTAGAGCGTCCTCCTACCCCAATCGAGCCGCGGCGATGACTTGCGTAAACGCATTTCGGGTGAACGGTCGTGCTTTCGGATAGTTCAATTTTCTCACCTAGTGTATGCCGAATGGCTCTTGTTCGCCTAGTTCTTGCGTTCGACTTTGGTTCAGTATATAGCGCAGAGCCTAGGGGAACACCGTTCAACGGCCTTGGTGCGGGTTCTTGTCTCCTGGCGCGTCGTGAACGATCGGTGACTCTAGCATCTTGATACAATATCTGGTGACTCGACGGCGGGGCAGTCCAAAACTGGGGCGAGGATGTTATTGTACATATCCAAATTCAAAAAACTGGGCTAAAAGATTTCGGGCTGATGTACACTACCAACAGTGTTAAAACCCATCAACCAAGGAAGCTCGCGCCGTATTAATGCCACGAATAGGTGGCTGGCAATGGTTCAATGGTGAGCGGGGGCACTTAGTGGTTGGATATCTGTACCAGTCTTAGTTCAAGGAACGCGGCCACAATAGACGCGAGTACTCAACTAATGTAATACAGCATCACGAATCATTACGACCTAACGTTAATAATCCTGGTTCAAACTCGGACTTGCGATCGCCAAACTGGAAAATCCCGTTCTCCTGACAGGGGACTCGACGGAACATTCACGTAGAGCCTGGTAGTATTTGGTCTAAATACTCGATTCACGCTCTCAGTGATCGATTATAAGGTTATATCCTGGAACGAGAAACCCGGTACAAGATTGTTCGTCATTGAGTCCAGATGCCTGATGGATGGCGAGGCAAAATAGGCCATAATATATGAATAGTTCGAGTACATGTAGAACGTTCATGTATTCTCTAGAATGTACAAGAAGAACGAGTCATGAATCGAGTGAGCAATCGAGTCAAGTGTATATGCGCAGCACCATTTAGCATTACTCACTCATAACCGCAGGGCATATATAAGGGCTCTGCGGGCCCCTCGCCCCCGTCGATTTACTCAACCGTTCACTTTGTTTTGTAAATCCATTCCATATGTTTTATAATATACATTTGGTTTCAACAGCACGGTCGGCCTATATTTGTTGTAGGAAGTACCCCTTGTTCGTAAACGTCGCAACAGCGGATAAATCGAGAGAGTGTGTGCCGAAGGGATGTTGATATCGTTACTACGAATATATGTATATATCATGCTATATGGGCGGAGCGCAGTGTGATTAAGACGAGTGAAGGTATTTTATATTCAAGTGTGTGTGTGACTACCTACGGAGCGAAGCAGAGCTCCTTATATACACGAAAAAGAGACGTTCTGGTACATCGTAGAACGTTACAGTAAGTACGAGATTCGTGCTACACGAGTCATGCAATTGCTAGTTAATTATGGTATATTCGATATATATATATATCTATTCGTATATTTGTATTTTACGATAGGGACATATACGTGAAACCGAGGGGCCTGGGTGTGTGCGGAATTCCTGCTAAGAGAGTCTGCGCGGATCGGAGGTTCAATTGAGTAGTGCGTGGCTGAGTGGGATTAAGCCGAGAAGTATGCTCTCCTTCGTTGCCTGAGTTTCCTTTCGATGATCAGTCCAGGGGTGCGGCTAGGGGGGGGCGCTTAGTCAGCCGAGCCTATCTCGTGTGTTCTCCGCCGGAATGCTGCTCGCACGACGGCCATTGATGCAATATAGTGCGACATGGGAAATCATTGCCCTTGGGAATTTCGGTTGATTCCCCTATGACAAGGCTGTAATATCTTGTATGCGAGGGGCGCCGCTTAGTTTGTTCATCTTTGGATCGCTAAGGCAATGCTTAATCCTCGTGGCTGCCAAAAGCCCATCTCTCCCAACCACCATCTTGCTCTAGTCGATTACAAAGGCTTCGAAAACTACTTATGTCGTACGAAAGGAATGGCCGAGGGGTGTCAATACTTGTTGCGGGTGAGCCAGAGTGGAGCTTGTCAAAAGGCTCGGTGCTAATCTTTATATATTTCCATAAAGACAGTAGCGGTGCAACTGGACTGTCCATTGCTGTCATGCTCCACCGACTCATGCAGAGAGTCCAACAAGAAGAAGGGCTTGCCGAGATCCCTCTAGTGCGGGAGTACTTTGATGTCGTCGCGGGCGCCGGCGCTGGAGCGTAAGTGGGCTGTAACTTCCGAATTTGATCGACGCTCATCGTTTTGCCTCCTGTAGCATTACAACCACGCTGGTCGGACGGCTCGGATTGACGACCGAGCAGGCTATCAGGACGTTTGGAGCTTTGTCAAAGCAAGTTTTCTCGGACGCCAGTATGGTCGGAATGCCTGTGTTCAAGGCGTCAAAGATGGAAAAGGCACTGAAGGATATCGTGCGAACACACACCGGAGATGAAGATGCGCTGATGGATAATAATACAACGTCCAGGGAGTGCAAGACGTGAGTGCGTTGGCTGATTATGCGTTGCCCTCTATCTCACTTTACACACCGTGTTATCAAGTATGACGTTTGCCATGTCGAAACATAACATGAACGCCGGCATACCTACCATCTTTCGCTCTTATCCCACGAGTAATAATCCCACTGCAAATTGCACCATATGGCAAGCACTACGCGCAGCTACTGCCCATCCTGAGATGTTCGACAGCATGGAAATTGAAGAGCATGGAATCAGCCAGCCGTATGTCGACGCAGCCATGGGGTGCGGCAACCCGATCGAGCACGTGTTGAAAGAGGTCAAACGGATTTACCCGGAACAAAGGATCGCGTGCGTCGTGAGCATTGGAGGTGGACATGCTCGCACCATTCGAATTCCGGATCCGAGTCCATTCAATCGGGTGTTTCCCACAAACGTCGTTCTTGCGATGCAAGGCATTGCAACCGACAACGAGCGAGCAGCACAGACGGCGGAAAGCCGGTTTCAGGGAACGACAAATGTTTACTTCCGACTGAACGTGGACCAGGGCTTGCAGAGCATGCGGCTCGGTGACTGGGATCGACTAGGCGAAGTCAAGGCGCATACAGACGCATATCTGCAGAAGTCCGGTATGGAAGAACTCATGAAGCAAGCGGGTAAAGCGATCAAGAACAAGAATGGTGCGATCTCAACTAAATACATTGGTACGTGCGATTGCGAATTGAAGGGGATGAAATGTGGGACTGACGGCTGACCCCCCAGACGGTGAAATCCAGGTCGACGCTATGCCACAGGTTTTCGGTATCAAAGAATGCCCTGCCCCAACATCCTTTTACACGGAAAGAAGAGCTCCAATAGAGCGAGCGATCGCTTGCCTGAAAGACGATTCGAGGGGCCGAAGGGTATTCGTGTTTCATGGCCTCGGTGGCGCCGGAAAGACCCAGCTTGCCCTGCAGACAGTCGAAGAGACACGAGAGTATTGGTCGGATATCATTTACGTCGACGCCACTTCGACGGATACTGTGCGAAGTGCGCTGAAAGGATTTGCAGCCGCGAAGAAGCTCGGGGAGGCGTACGAAGAGGCAATACGCTGGTTGGGCTCATACGACAAGAGATGGTTGATGGTTTTTGACAATGCTGACGACACTTTGCTCAAGCTACGACAATACTTTCCTAAGAGCGCGCAAGGGAGAATTCTGATTACAACACGCTCACGCGAGCTGGTGCAGCTGGCTGAGGGCCCGAGTTCTGAATACAACGTATCAGACATGGAGCCTGATGAAGCAACTCGGCTTCTTCTAAAGGTGGCTAGAAAAAGTGCGGCAGAGCTGTCTCGCGAAGAAAGCGATGCAGCCACGTCGCTTGTGCATGTAGGCACCGCATATTTGAATTTGACGTTCTGCTCATGCGATACGTGTCGTTCATAGGATCTCGGCTGTTTAGCTCTGGGAGTAGTCCAGGCAGGCGCATACATATGGCGCACGTCTTGTGGGTTCGCACAGTACCGAGATATATACGCTGCTTGGCCGGAAGAAACGCTGGAGTCTTTCTGTGAAGAGCCGGTAGAGCTGAGCGGATATGAAAAGACCGTCTACAGAACGTGGAGGATGAGCTACGATATGCTGAGCGAGCGGGCACAGAAGACGCTATGGCTGTTGACGTATCTACAGCGTGACAGGATCAGTCAGGAGATGTTTCAGCGAGCAGCGACACGAGCCGAGAAGTTCACTACGGTGTTACCTCTGACCGAGACTGAAGGACACGCGCTCAATGACCTGAAGAAGTATCTCAGTAGCTTCCTTGATGGCGAAAAGTGGAACTCTGGTGCATTCTTGAAAGTGATGGCAGAGATCATGGAGTATTCACTCATATCTTATGACTCAACGAACCGGGTGTATGTGCTGCACGTTCTAGTGCAAAACTGGACACACACAGTCATACCATACTTGCCTGAACGAGCACTCGCACAATCATCCTTTTTACTTGGCATTTCGATCAATAGGGAGGGAGACACCTCGGACTACAACTATCGTCGGTCAGTTGAGCTGCATGTGTCCAAGGCGATTTGTTGTCAGCGGGGCGTAAACCAGCATATGCTAGTGGCGTTTGCCGATGTGATGCAAGAAAATGGACAGTACAGCGAAGCCGAGAGACTCCAACTACAAGCCTACGAGTTGCACAGTACACAGCTGGAGCCAAATGCCGAATCTGTGGTTGATATTCAATCAGACCTTGCTGCTACATACAGGTACCAAGGTCAATACAAGCAGGCAGAGACACTACAGGTGCAGGTACTAGAGGCCAGGAAGCGAGTGCTAGGTGATCAGCATCCTGACACACTCTCTGCCATGAACAACCTTGCCAACACATACTCGCGCCAAGGCCAATACAATCAGGCGGAGACACTACAGGTGCAGGTACTAGAGGCCACGAAGCGAGTGCTAGGTGATCAGCATCCTGACACACTCTCTGCCATGAACAACCTTGCCAACACATACTCGTGCCAAGGCCAATACAATCGGGCGGAGACACTACAGGTGCAGGTACTAGAGGCCACGAAGCGAGTGCTAGGTGATCAGCATCCTGACACACTCTCTGCCATGAACAACCTTGCCAACACATACTCGCGCCAAGGCCAATACAATCAGGCGGAGACACTACAGGTGCAGGTACTAGAGGCCAGGAAGCGAGTGCTAGGTGATCAGCATCCTGACACACTCACTGCCATGGCCAACCTTGCCAACACATACTCGTGCCAAGGCCAATACAATCGGGCGGAGACACTACAGGTGCAGGTACTAGAGGCCACGAAGCGAGTGCTAGGTGATCAGCATCCTGACACACTCTCTGCCATGAACAACCTTGCCAACACATACTCCAACCAAGGCCAGCACCAGCAGGCAGAGACACTACGAGTGCAGGTACTAGAGGCCAGGAAGCGAGTGCTAGGTGATCAGCATCCTGACACACTCTCTGCCATGAACAACCTTGCCAACACATACTCCAACCAAGGCCAGCACCAGCAGGCAGAGACACTACAGGTGCAGGTACTAGAGGCCAGGAAGCGAGTGCTAGGTGATCAGCATCCTGACACACTCTCTGCCATGGCCAATCTTGCTGTCACATACTTCGACCAAAGTCAATACAAGCAGGCAGAGACACTACAGGTGCAGGTATTAGAGGCCAGCAAGAGAGTGCTAGGTGACCAGCATCCCAACACACTTAGGGTAAAACAGAATCTGGCAATTACCTACAAACGCCTTGGGCGAAGTCGTCGCCAACAATACCAAGCGCTCAAAGCAGAAATCAACCAACAGGAGCCACCCCGCCCATCAACCCGCCGCCGCATTCTTGATTTTTTCCATTTTTGATCCCTGGCTGTTCTTACCGGTCGTGCTTGTCGCTTGTTCTATTTGAGATCTCAGTCGTGCTTTCTGCCAGACTGAAATTTGGACGATGCGCGTTGGTCGAGTGGGTATCACTGTCCGGCCCTACCCCTTGTCTAATCACAATCCGAATCAAGTTGATACGCGTTTGGTTGTTCTCGTTCTTACGGCCATGTGCGACTTCTCGAAATATTTTCTATTGTTTTTGTATATTCCAAAATATGAATCCGAAGCTTCTGAGTCCAATCATGCTCCACGCCTTTCACTTTGCCAAATCCCTAACCAAAACCTCAATACACCATCGGAACAACCAACGCGAAACAAACCATACCTATATGCGCTCTCGATACACGTCTTGACTTCCTTGTACGACACCACCAGACAGTTTCTCTCGTCTCTCGACACCAGCATCAATCGCTCCTCGCTTCCTGCGTCCAGCTATTTTAACCAGCCCAAAAGGTGAATGAATATATGCAATTCGTTAGTACGGATCGACAACAAACCTTGTTGAGATTCGTAAACACATGCGTGAGATTCAGAACCGGCTTGCCACGGGTATCGAGCTGATGGAATACGTGATCGCGGAACAACTTGATGATGTACCGATCACCCGTCTCGGCCCATCGAGGATCGTGGTCGAACCTAGACGAGATCAATCGATGCCGGTGACGCGGGTAGCATGGACATACTCGGGCCGCTCGTTGATGAATCCGAATTTGCATAAAAGCCTCACCAGTCGTCCGTTTTCGAGTTCTCGGGAGAGTTCGTTCTCGAGCGAGTCGGCGTGGCTGGGGTGGCAGGTGAGATTATATCAGCATTCAGCCGTGAGACCGTGTATATGCATGGGGGATGGCGTGTCGTAGGGAGCAGGGCTCGGGATCGATAGCGATTCGTGGGGTAAAGGACCTACTCGAGCATCGCATTCATCTCGGCGTTGATGATCTCCGGGCTTATCTCCTTCCACAAGTGGTCTATCGTCTGCCGTAAACCACGTACATTAGAAATCAACTCGTTCCGCAAGACTTGAATACAAACCCACCTTGCCAACCCCCGGCGTTATCAACCACACCACCGCTTGTCTCAACAGAGGCGAGAACCGACTTAGCGCGCCGACTGCCGCAGAACGAGGTGATTGGGGTGGCGAAGAGGACGACGTGAGCTGAAGAAGCAACGAGCCTAGAGCGATTAGGTCTTCTTGCTGCCGTTTGACATGATGAGGTTGATTCGGCCAGTGAATCAGCGAGTTGCATCGAGGGTATGCGGGAAGCGAACAAGGACGCAAGGGTCGTTAGTTATTTACAACCGCTACTCGAATGCCCCAGACCTACCAGGTAGACCTCTGGCGTACGCTGTCCATCGTACGACATGATATCAATGATCCCGACTGTGTTGATCCGTACACGTCCTATCCCGGTCACTAGCACCCTTCTTGGATCCAGACATCGTATGGCCAGCCCGCGCGCATGGGCGGCCCTCACGGCGCTCGCGAGCTGCAACAAGTATGTCCAGACGAGTCGTTCGTCCACGGGCTGAACACCTTGCTGTTGGCTAAATCCGACCGGTTGTGTGTATGGCGTCTGGGGAGAAAAGCCGAGTTGCGGAGAAAACTGGTAAGACGATGATTGGGATAGGGTTTGTGAGATTGAGTGGGGCAGGTGGGCGCTGGAGGCTTGGCTCTGGAGCGAGTAGTTTGAAAAGCTTGGAGGGAAGCCGTACGACCCTAGTGGACTTCCCGGACCGGAGAAATGAGACGTCGGAGAACTCATACGGGTCGGGGAGAACGTGCGTTGTTTGGATGGAGAGGTATGAGCCGAGTGGGATTGGGGTGGCGGCGTCGAGGGAGAGAGGTGGTTGGACTGGAGGGTGCGAGCAAGCGGATGATAGTCGTAAACAACCACCAAGGCTGGTGTGGAAATGATATGAGTCAGAGGGACGAGCGCATGATAGACAACGCACACTGGTCGTTGAACGCGCGAGTGGTGAAAGCCTCGTGTGGTCGAACGATGGACGGGTGGGGCATTGTAGACCACGCCTCGATAGCTGATAGCGCAGAGTCGTGTGGAAGTCGACAGTCTGGATCGGTATGAGTACTTACTATACCGCGAAAACGTGGTATTATGCTTACTCTCGACACGGTATAACACATAGCAGTCTCCATCGTTCTTGCTCACAGCCCTATATACACTCGTCGTGAACCCCCCAAAGAATCCTTGCCCAGGTCCGGGCTCTAAAGTGGCCAGGGAGTGGTACGCATGTACCTCGTCGGGGAGGGGCGGATTCGGATGGCCGTATGGTGTCTGATGTGTCGCGTCCTGCCTACGTTGCAGCTCGTCCCGCAGATTAGGTGTCATAAAGTAATCCCTTGGAGGGGCGGACCGAGGCGCAGAGGGATGGTAGTTGTGGAAGTCCAGGGGTTCTAGTGTGTAAGCTGGGAGAAGGGGCGCATAATACGGGGTATACGCGCTTGACTCGTAGGGGACGTGGTGCTGATACGACGGCGCAAACGGGTCGTCGGACGCGCCTGGCTGGGGGGTGTCGTGCCCTCCATTCTCGGCCGGCGGGGCAGAAAAGCGCGGGACAAAGACGGGAGCATGTACGCCGAGCGACTTGAGCGCGGTCGGAGATTCTGGCGGCGACGTTGGACTGCGGTTCGGCGGTGTCAGAGCCGGAACAAGCGGGGGTGGGGGCTTACCCGCTGGGGGGCGGCGTGGTGGTGCGCTTGGTCGGTGTGTTGGTGCGCGAGCCCGGGGCGACGATGGGGATGGCCGACGACGTGCGCGGCGGCAGCATCGCGGTGCAGGGCGGGTCACGAAGCACCACGTGACGGCATATTATGTGAGTATTAGATCAGCGGGCGTTTGCACGTGACCATTATGTCCCGCCCAGCGCCCCGCAAGGGTGAGTCTGCCGTGTCGGTGCTGTGCCGGTGCTGAGGCGCATGTGCAGGCGAGAACCATGAGCTGCGTGCGGACCTGAACTCCGAGTACCGCGACCGCCGCAAAGATGCCATCAAGCGCGTCATCGCCAACATGACCGTCGGCAAGGACGTCTCCGGCCTCTTTCCCGACGTCCTCAAGAACATGCAGACCGAGGACCTCGAGCAAAAGAAGCTCGTCTATCTCTATCTCATGAACTACGCGAAAACTCAGCCCGAGCTTGTCATCCTCGCGGTAAACACGTTTGTCAAGGCAAGTTAGCTACGCGTCCTCGGCGATATATTCAGCCTGACTCCAGCCAGGATTCGAATGACCCCAACCCTCTGGTTCGAGCGCTGGCGATACGGACTATGGGATGTCTTCGTGCCGAAAAAATTATAGACTACCTTTCGGACCCGTTGCACAAGGCACTCCGGGACCAAGATCCCTATGTCCGAAAAACGGCTGCGCTGTGCGTCGCCAAGCTTTACGAGCTCAAACCGGAACTCGCCATAGACAACGGCTTTCTCGAACAGCTTCTAGACATGGTATCCGACAGCAACCCAATGGTCAGCCACCTCGCTCGTTCTCCATCATAATTTAACCCGAAATGTGCATATGCAGGTCGTATCCAACGCGGTCGCAGCCCTCGTCGATATCCATACCACGACCCAGGAAATGCCCGACCCAGACCCGCGTGGCCGATTCGAACTCACTCAGGACATTCTCTCTAAACTCCTCATTGCCCTCAACGAATGCTCGGAATGGGGCCGAGTGACGATCCTGAGCTGTCTCGCCCGATACAAGACTACGGACGAGAAGGAGGCTGAACACATCTGCGAGAGGATTATGCCCCAGTTTCAGCATGTGAATGGGAGTGTTGTTTTGGCTGCCATCAAGGTACGTCTGCTCCGGCTTTCGATTAGAAGAATGCTGATGAGGAGGATAGGCCATCATGGTGCATATCAAGTATGTATCGAGGCAGCAGCTCAAGACTCAGCTTATTCGGAAGATGGCACCTCCGCTTGTCTCGCTCATCTCGGCAGAGCCCGAGGTACAGTGGGTCGCATTGAGGAATATCAATCTGTTGCTCCAGGTACGCTCGCCTCAACGATCCATTTTGTATCGTATCATTCTAACAGCGTGTAGGTCCAACCCGACCTCCTTCAAAACGAAATGCGAGTATTCTTCTGCAAATACAACGACCCACCTTACGTCAAAGTCGAAAAGCTAGATATTATGGTTCAAATCTTCCACGCTTTTCTGATCCTGCCCACTGATCCTCGATATAGGTCCGGCTAGCCGCAGAGAAAAACGTAGACACCCTCTTGAGTGAACTAAAAGAGTGCGTACCTTGTTTCCACCACCCTTTCACCATGCATTTCTTCACCATGGACGCACTGCTGATGTTTTTCTCTCCCTCGTTCGTCTCCCTCGCATCCCTTGCTCCAAACCGAACCCACACCTTCGCCCCGCATTTCAAACTTCTGAACCGCACCGTTTTACTGGTCGCAACCGTTTGATTAACTCGCCTTCCCCTTTCCACCCCCTTCAGATACGCATCCGAGGCGGATGTCGATTTTGTGAGGCGAGCGATCAAGACCATTGGGTACTGTGCGATCAAGATTGAGGCTTCGGCTGAACGCTGTGTGAATGTCCTACTCGACTTGATCGCGACGAGGGTTAGCTACGTCGTGCAAGAGGCGATTGTAGTCGTCAAAGTATGCTCTCGACTTGTCTGGCGTCTCGTGGCTTCTCGACTGACAGAGTCTCAGGACATTCTACGAAAATACCCGTCTCGATATGAAGGCGTCATTCCGATCGTGTGTACGGCTCTGGAAGAACTCGATGAACCCGAGGCTCGTGCGAGTCTGGTTTGGATTGTGGGTGAACACGCCGAGAAGATTGATAACGCCGGGGAGCTGCTCGAAGGATTCGTCGATTCGTTTTTGGAAGAGGCTTATCCTGTGCGTTTTTTTTTTTTTCGTCTATTCAGTGCTCGTTTTCTCCTATCAAGTTTTTTCTCCGAGCCGGGGTTTGCTTGTTACTCACGCTTGTTGGGATGGGCTTAGCTAATTAATCGTGCCTGGATAGGTTCAATTGCAAATTCTCTCCGCAACCGTCAAGCTGTTCTTGAAGAAACCCGGTCCATCTCAATCGGTGGTTCAGAGAGTGTTGCAGACTGCGACCCGGGATTGCGATAGTCCAGACGTGAGGGATCGAGCGTACATCTACTGGAGGTTGTTGTCATTAAGTTCAGACGCGGGAGCTGGTGAGTATAATATCTCCTCGGTCTAAGAGTAGCAGAGCCCCTGCGACCTCTGCCATTCTCCCAGATGGGATCGTCTTGTTTCGTTCTCCTTATGGCGCGTTGTCCTTGGTTCTTATCTTGCTTGCTTAGGTAAATCGGTCATCCTCGCTCTCCGTCCTCCGATCGAATTACCTCGCACGGCAATCCCCGTTCCTGTGCTTGAGGAACTCATCCGGGATCTGTCGACGCTTGCAAGTGTATATCACAAGCCTGCCGAGACATTCATCGGCAGTGGACGTGTCGGTGCTGGTGGATCGAGAGGACTAGGCGCCGAGTGAGTAGTTTGTCCACGTTTCGTTTGCTTTCTCTCGACACCATCGGGGGATGAAACCTGGGCTCGGTTTCATGTCCAGGAGAAGATCTCGCTTGAGCAATGTCGGCTCGCGCTTGTCACGCGCCCGTTCCGCTTAGCTCTGGGCATCGGGTTCGGTCTCTATACCCCCGCGTCACGACATGTCTTGAGCCTATCGTCGATTTATACCGATCGCTGATACATCATAACTTACCCGTCGCTTCCCTTTTCCAATTTTCTATCTCGCAGTCTGGAAGAGGATGTCGAACGGGCTCTACAAACCGTCGCCGCCGGCCGCAA
Organism: Ceratorhiza oryzae-sativae; assembly: GCA_030998015.1. NCBI lineage: Eukaryota > Fungi > Basidiomycota > Agaricomycetes > Cantharellales > Ceratobasidiaceae > Ceratorhiza > Ceratorhiza oryzae-sativae. The sequence goes on along the minus strand of JARWMV010000080.1, from coordinate 21,602 downwards.
GGCCGAAAATCTACTCGACTTTGATGAGCCTGCAACCGGAACCGGCACTACAAACTCGCTTGCGAACCTCAACTTGACGACGAGCCCAGCCGCGATTCTTACCTCATCCAACCCGCTCGCCGATTTGGCCGACATCTTTGGCGGCGATTCGATGAACCTCGGCAGCGCGGGTGCGGTCATGTCGCCAACCGCGGGCTCGCCGAGCGTAGGAGGCAATAGCATCATGTCGCCAGTTGGCGGTGCAGGAGGGTTCGGTTCGATGGGTGCGTTGGGTGCTCAGCCTCAGCAGCAGCAAAAGCCCCCACAGCAAGCGAATGATGATTTGTTGGGACTGTTTTGAGTAGATTTTGTGTTTGTTAATGTCTGAGAATTGATTGTTTTATGATTCTTTCATTCGGTCAGGCCTATGCGGTGGACAGGGGGTTGTCAAGCCAAACTTCGGAGCGTATGCTGCCTAGCACTTAATTTGCCTTGTCATCTAATTCTGGCAACACGGCGCTTAGTTCGAGTTGAATGCACACACATGAGCGCTCTAACCGAGCACCGCTTCGCGATAGCCCGAACCTCGGTTCTCGAGCCTCCGCCCCTTGCGAACTCGTATCCTCGTGTTGCAGGCATCGCGCTCATTTGGTTTGTGTTGCTTGGTTTCTCCGAATATAGCTGATTCAATTGGGCTTGGTAAGGCAGAAAGTGCGCATCTGGGCCGTATCAAACGACAAATTCTATCCGAGAATGCTGTTCTGAGAGCGTGCTCGTGTGGATTGTACACAGAAGCCGAGTCGGTTCGTATCGGTTATAGATGCCAAGCTGGGGTGTCGCTATGTGCGACGCTGGCGCCCGGCCGCTGAAACCGTATCAGACTGTTCATATGCATGCTTGCCCGTATTCTTTTATTTAATTTCTAGATAGATTGGGCGGAATTGGGAGTATAAAACGCCACGGAGGAAGCAGATCTACTGGTCTTCAGCTCTCTCTCAGTTCTCCCCGAGTCGGTCACAGACAATATGCGCTACCTGTCCCTTGCTCTCGCCCTTGGAGCTGCCCTCTCGGCATCTGCCACCCAGATTCACCACCGCCCCGAAAACTTCCTTACCAAGTCAACCCCTAACACACCTCTCTCGAACCGAACAGTGACTCCACAGCCTGTTCACGAACGTCGTGCCGTCTTGGACAGACGTGCAAACGGCAAGGTCAACATCGGATATTTTGTCAACTGGGGTATATATGCGCGTGCCTTCTGTGAGTATATGCTTTGTGGCTTTTATCGAGCTGAGACTGACCAAGCCGTGCAGATCCTCAAAATATCGACACGTCCAAGTTGACACACGTGTTGTACGGGTACGTGGTACTTTTGTTCATATTGGGGTCAGCCCATGGTCGGTCTGAGGCGTTTTGATCGAAATAGCTTCGCCGATACCGATGCCAGCACTGGCCAGGTCAAACTCACCGATACTTTCGCGGACCAAACTGTGAGTCCAACGCCTGCCTCCTCGCCTGACGCTGACTTTTTTTTTTTTTAGAAACACTGTAAGCAAATTTGTTGAGCTTCTTCAGACTGTATGTTAATTTCAGGATAGATGACACCGATTCCTGGAACGATGTCGGAAACAACGTTTACGGCAACTTCAAGCAACTTTATCTTCTCAAGCAGAAGAACCGTTCGCTCAAGGTCCTCCTTTCTATTGGTGGCTGGACGTACTCCCAGGCCGGCCACTTCAACTTCGTCACCAACTCGGCCGCACGTGCGACTTTTATTTCGAGTGCCATTAGTATCCTCGAAGACAACGGTTTGGACGGAATGTGAGTTATATTGAACTTCATCACAGAAACTCGTTGATGTTGTTCGAAAGTGATATCGATTTTGAGTACCCTACGGCTGGTGCTCAAGCTCAGGGCTTTGCATCTCTCCTGAAGGAACTACGTGCTGGCCTTGACGCGCATGCATCCAAGAAGGGCGAGACTAACCCTTACCTTATTACAGTACGCACCCCTTTTCTACAGTAGGGTTGCGGAAACTTACTATTCTATTAGGCTGCTGTTCCTGCGGGACAACCAAACTACTCGAACCTTCTCGTCTCCCAAATGGATCCTTATCTCTCGTTCTGGAATTTGATGGCTTATGATTATGCGGGCTCTTGGTCCACTACTGTACGATTTCAACCCGTAGGCCTTGAGCTGATACTGAAATTGCATGTAGTCCGATGATCAGGCCAACTTGTATGGACCTACCAACTCTGCTACTGATACGGATTCCGCCATCAAGTGGTACGTTGCCAACGGTGCCACTACTAGCAAAATCGCCATGGGTGGGTTTCATATCTAGCGTTTCTAGAGAATTCAGACTTACATGTTATTAAGGCATGCCTTTATACGGACGTGCCTTTGAGCAAACCAACGGTATTCGCCAACCCTTCAACGGTATTGGTACTGGCACTTGGGAGGCTGGCGTCTACGACTATAAAGCTCTCCCCATGGCTGGTGCTCAGGTTATCGAAAACTCGGCTCTCGGCTCCAGTTACAGCTACGACTCCTCAAAGAAGGAACTAGTCTCATATGATACCCCCAACATCATCCGCCAAAAGGCTGCATACATCAGGAGCAAGGGCCTCGCAGGAGGTCGGTTCTATACTTCATATTCAACAATTATCGCTTATATGTTGCTTAGGCATGTTCTGGGAGCTCTCGTCGGACAAGACCGGTGCGGATAGCTTGGTTGCGATCTCTGCCTCTAACATTGGTGCCCTCGATACCACCCCAAACCATCTCTACTACCCCTATTCTCAGTTTGATAACATCAAGAACAACATGGGTGCCAGTACTGGAGGACCGAACACCACGGTCAAGCCCACTACGACGGCCCCTCCCGCGTCTACGACTTCCAAGCCCCCTACCACCACTACCCCTCCGACTTCCAGTGGATGCTCTGGTATTGCCGCATGGAGCTCTAGCATCCCTTACACAGGTGGTCAAATTGTAACTTACGGAGGTACGTATCCCAGCACCGTTTCGAAAGCCGTCGCTCATCCGACTCGGCTCTAGGCCACAAGTGGACTGCCAAGTGGTGGACTCAAGCCGACGTCCCGGGTGGAGCCGCAGGGTCAGTAGTAACCCAATAATATCCTAGAGTCATAACCCGATTCTTTTTCTATTGCAGATCGTGGACCGACAACGGTGCATGTTGAGCGGTCTACGCAGTTGTATTCGCTCCAAGGCTTGGTTAAAAGGGAACTTAGATTTTCGGTCATTACCATAGTTCAAGGCGATTATGTGGTCAATGTTTTGGTACTTTCGCCTTCAAATGACAGAAAAAAAAGGATGTCGCTATTCCTGCGTTTATGCCGAGTCTGAACTTGAAGCGGAGTAATGCGTCATGAACTCGGCTTTTAATGGAAGAGTGTTATGAAACGACCCCATCTTTCAGACCAGCGAAAGGTATATTTAACTGTCTAAACACTTGCTTCATTCAACCCTAGAATCGATAACTACTAAAATGCTATTAAGTTTGACTATTCAACTCTGAATGTGCCAGCAATTAAAGCCTACCGATGCGAACAGAATTGGAGCAACTGATGAGACAGAAAAGAACTGAATCAATAGGGCGCTAGTCATATTCCAACTGTCCGACAGGCCTAGCGGATAGCCGATGGTCGTTGAATCACAGGCAATCCAGAAGAAGTTCACGTGCACGCTTCTCATCGCGAGAGTTTCTGGGCCTCCTTGGCTTGATTCGACCATCAACCCCGATTAACGGCATTGAGAGCTGTGATCGGGCGTCGGTACACAACACATTTCATGTTTGATTGGTTGTTATAAAGGGGGGGGATAGGATGTTTAAGCATATATCCGTATTTGTCACGCGAAAAGTAGCAGTCAGGGGCCCCTCCGAGGAGAGGGGAAATATATTCAAAGTCAAATGGCACATGAGGATAAAGAGAATGTACGAGACAAAAATCAAGTAAGGCTGAGCTGCCAGCAGCTCAGCGATGTTGCCGGTCGACGGGTGCCCAACTATCTGGCACCCCCATCAAAATATCTCGCAAAAACATACAAATTATGAAAAGAAACCACCTCTCATTGCGCTCAGAGGCTTGCTCCTAGGCCAAAGTCTTCCCGTAATCCTCCACACTCCGGAAGACGTCGCCTGGAAAATGTTAGCGCATTCACCCCATCCAAAGCAAGAGAGAAACTTACCTTGGTATTGGAGATCTGTCTGCCTGGCGTCGACAGAGTCCCCGATCTGGCCCCAGGATGTGACCCTCCGAAGGACCACCGCCATGAGGCGGACATTCCCGCTGTCCTCCAAACCCGACTTGACCAGCCTTACAGAGCTCTGGAGGTAAGCGAGCGCACGAGCCTCCATGCGCGCTCGTTGCTCCTCCGGTACGCTCCTCATAGGATACTCGCGTACGACCCTATAGAAGGCCGGCGAGTATCGGTTATGGTAGGCCCGCACCTCCAGTCGATACGACAGCTTCACATATCGCTGTGACTGCCGCTCCTGGGTTGGGTCTGGGGTGGGGCGGGATGACGGCGAGGACGGGGATAGAGGTGGGGGCGGGGATGGTGGCTCGACCGAGAATCTCGAGCTTATCGTTCTTCGTCCGAGGAGGACCAGTGCGCCAGCGAGCGCGATGGACAGTGAAGCCCACGCGGGCCAGGTCGGCAGCTCGAGCATGCCGACCGAGCCCCTGAACCTGATTAGCCACGCGCGCTCGGATATCCGAGCACACAGGCACGTTATCAAGTCCAGGAGCCTCGCCTTGGAGCCTAGCAAGACCAAAAGCAAAGACCGGAAGGCGTCTTCGCTCTGGCTACGCATAGGCTCAGGCGGGGGCGGGTTCGAGGCCGGGGGCGATGGTGAGGCCGGGGGCGGGGGTCTCGGCTTGGCGTGGGCGGGGCGCGGCGGAAGCGGGCAGTCTTGAGTGGTGCGCTCCGTCCTTGTTGGGACGTGGACGATGCGCGTGCCTGGAGGCGGCAACATCGGGACGGCTCGGGGAGGTCGTTGAGATGGGAGCTTCAAGGCTGTTCGAGGGAGCGAGTCGATGAGTGAGGGTGAAGCGCATAGTCGAAGTCGCAAGAGGAATAGCCGGTGGTATACTTGTTTCGCCCTTGGAGTGTGAATCAAGGCTGCATAAAATCTATCGTTAGCTTTGACACATCGCTGCCCACTCCATAGTCTACTCACGCGGCCGGGTATGGCACAGATCCTGTGCCAGGGAAAATCGGGTATCTTTCACCCACTGTCCAGCCTGTTCGGCACTCCTCGCCAGTCGTGCATACACGAGCTTCGCGGACGAGGGGGGTGGGACTGTGGGCGGGGTCGATGGAATGACCGACCGCAGGGATGTCGAGACCCTCACGGGTCCGACAGTCGCGAGAGTCCGGGCTCTCGTGCTACAACATAACCGTCAGCTTGCCAACCATACGAACCCGTTGCTCCAAGTAAACTCACATCGCCTGCGGTATGTGTGTTGGTGCTACGAACGCAAACCCGAGCAGCAGGTGGAGTGCGCTCAGGGTGTCGTGCACGGCGAAAAGGGTGGCGAGGAAACGCATTTCGATTATATCGAATGGGATAGATGGGGGGTAAAGGCGCGGGGGGAAGGTTTTCAAACGTCCGAGTCTGGAGCTATATAGTGAGCGCTTGCAGCGGGGATGGTGTAGGCCCGCACGAGTCGATCAGAGCACTGAAATAGGAGTCGAACCCCTCAGTTGGGACGAAAGCCCGGTGCGATCGGCAGGTGCAACAGTATTGTGGACGTCATTTCTATATTCTGTAGAGTTAGTTTATTCTCTGAGATTGAGCTTTCGCCTGGAATAGCTACGGCTTCAGCGAGACTGGCGTGTTGAGCTAGAGGAAGAGGTTACCTTGAGTCAAAAACGCCATTGATGATCGAGGGGTTGGTGGATGATCTTCGTTACCCCGCAAAAGTTTGACGGAAATCACATGGCTTGGCCGACCCAGAGGTATGGAACAACTCTCAGGAGCTGGAGAGACCAGAGGGAGAAGCGAGGGCAATTGGAATGGATTGAGCAGATGGAGGGAATTACAATCGACAATGGATGACAGTCGGGAGTGAACATGGACAGGGTTAACGGAAGATCCTAACGCGTCAACGATGAGCGTGTGATGGAACATGTGGAGAAGTGGGCGAAAGAGGAGAGCGGACGAAAGGTCCCGTTCTGGTTATAGAATTGAAAAATATCTTCTCTCCAAATGTTATCGCAGTGAGAATGTTAGAGGAATTGAAGTCAAACATACTCATGGCTATTGGTCTCACGTCCCGTCTTGTATAATCCCCCCACCCACCCCTCCCGTCTGCCCTCCAGTTGCTTTCGGGTGACGGGCCTATTCAGCACAATCCAGCCGAGTCAATGAACTCACTTGTTGACACACCGATGTGGCAAGGAAGCTGTGATATTTCAGCTGATGACCAATCGGCCAATGCCACACCGAATAAAGTGATGGGCACCTGCCTGATGAGCATGAGTAGCTCGAAAGAACAATGGAAAAAGAAATCTCCAAAGAAATATTCTTGATGCAACCGTCGAGACGTGGGGCTGTTGGGCCCCAAGGTTCCTATACAGATTGTCTACGAAACCTCATTAGTTAACAGGTGACCTATATACTAAACCCACTAACACTCACCCCTTGAGCGCTGATCTGCGCTATTCAGAATTGCTGGTAAACTTTTGAGACGTATCCATATTTCCTTGGTTGATAACCTGGCGGTATCATGGCAATAAGCAAGGAGGGAGGGGACAAGGAAGCTGACTGGTGTAACCGACGTAGTAAGATGTGCCTGGATGGTGGCGATTGAACGCTGAGAGCATTTAGCTAAGGACGATACGACCAATTCGGTGAGCTAGGATCGGCAATATTGTAACAAGAAAGCTTGAAATCAGCACCGTTCTATAATTGACATCAATTGACATCAATTGACCAATAAACGTGTTCATTGGTTCATCGATCATGGAGTTATAAACCAACTCTAGAGGTGCACGCTGTTGGAAAGAGCTTGCGAAAAAAAAAAATGAGGCACTGCACAAAAGGTAGAGGAGGTCTTTCTGAGAGGCGTTGGCAGTGGTTATAGTTGAAGCCATTGCAATGGGAAATTACACTAATGTGCAGGCAGAATCCAATGTTATCGCCCACGGTGCAGACCCAGACATGTTACATTTTGTTGAGTTGGGAGTAGTGTGATTGTGAGGGGGGGGGCTTTTGAATGGCCACGAAATAGAAGATCCACGAAATGGCCAATTATAGTGGGCTATTGATTCATCTTCGATGACATGTCACGTGACTCTCACAAGACTTCATCCTCCGCATTCAACCAGTTCTGATTTGCAGACGGGCCAGCAAAAAAGTCTCCAGAAAATATTCTGGGATTATTCATTTTAGATAGTGTTTAGAGCTTGGCTCACTATGAATTAGTTCCGCAACAGCGTTGTGCGGGTGAAGATATGTATCACGTGATGGCAGTTTCATTTTTTTTGGTTACATTTGTTCCGTTGTATGGAAAATAGAAACATGTTACATGAACAAAGTCAAAGCATGTATAGAAACGGAAGAGCCTGGAACGAAAAATAGTTCAGAGTAGGAAAAAGCGAGACGTGGGGCTACGAATTGGGAAGTACGGACGGGGCGTGAGGCGCGTAAAGAGAGCAAATTATTTAGAAAAAGCGGAAGATGCAGAGAGAAAATTGGTCATGGCTGTAAGGCCCGGAGTAGTGCTCAAATTTTCATGGCGCTGGAAGTATTTGGTCGCCCTCCTCAGTTTCATCCGAGCCACAGAGTGCAGAGGACACTCCAGCACGACGTGCCATAGTGATTGCAACTCCACCCGTTCGCACGGGCAGCCGGAGTCCTCTGGGACTTCGAACTGATCGTAGTACTCGCCGCAGAACACGTGTCCGAGTATGAGTTGGATTAACCGAGAGTGTATGCGGCGCTCACGTGATCGCGGTGGGATCGAGCGGAGGTTCGGCGAGCCAAGAATTAGTTCCAGAGTCACATTGTAGGCTACGTATAGTCCGTGTTGTCTTCAAGCTACGTTTTTGGAGCCTAATAACTGTCTTCTGCTGGTTGCGGAGTAAACCACAGTTGCACGCTGTGTTGCACAGTGCAAGAAACAGACAGGCAACGGCAGAATGACAATCCGGCAAAAGGGGTTCTGTGAGAACAAGATAGTATCGCTTGGGCTCTCATGTACAGCTCCCATCCCTGTGCACTGCTATCCATAATATAGCTACAACCTGTTCACACCACCATGGATAACTCTACTTGTGATTACGTTTGGTTCTACGTGTTGAACAAATCTGACATCTTACATGCAAACCCGATACTTACGTTCGCGATTCTCTCATGTTCCTTTTGTACGTTTCATTTAGCATACATGTGAATCGTGTCTCATGTACCATCGCTTTCACAAGCGATGTAGTCCCGTGTCTCCGCTCTGCTTCACCCGTTGTACTACATATATATAAGCCAACATGCCGTTGCCTGCATACTCAACGACGCATATAATTTCTCAGTCGCATAGTACTGTTAAGAGCTCAATCGCTACTATACTCTGCGCCATCGTACATTGAAGCGGATACAGCTTAGTTCACTTCACCACTACGAATTTAGAAACTATGTGCTAGTTATCCAAATGACACAGGAGGGCACTGCCGGTGCGGCCAACGATATCGAGTGCAAACCCATCAAAGTCAAACATAACTTCATAGATGCCGATTCACATGCACCTGAGACACACGATAGGAATGGAAATCGAGGGAGAATCTAACGCGATGGACAAGGCGACTTGGGCGAGGGCTTAAGCAGGCGGAGGGTTTAATTGTTAGTCAATCTAAATGAAACTATATTTAACTACACAATAATGAGGCTAGGGCGCATAGTGTGGCTTCTTATCTTACCCTCAACTGGCCCATCAATCAGAAAAACGCAACTCGTAAACTCTGGGCCCCAAACATGACTATGCTATATTCTACATACAGCATATGGTGGGATTTTTGTAGGTAAATCTCCTCTTGTTGGATCTCTCGCCCGCATCCTGTGACGAGAATTCCTGCTCTGACCAATCAAGCTGGACCAAAACCTGAGTCGGAGCTGAGCTCGAGGACGTACATACCCGCCCGTGTCACCTTCTTAGTGTTCAGCGCATGTATTGCTGAACCCCTCCAGTTTAGGTTACTGCCTTGATTCACCTTTGTATGATTGCCGGCTACGACCAGCAATAACAGTGATCATCTGGGGCTTCCCAACGTAGACTATCATAATTCGCCTTTGGTAGGGGAGGTTTAAGGTATATGCATACATGCATACATGTTTATCACACCATGAGTACAAGTCAAAGGCCCCTCACCGGGAGGGGGAAAATGTATTGTAAAAGAAATGTTACATGATTATAAAGACAAAATACAAATCACAAAAAGTCCGGGCTGAGCTGCCAGCAGCTCAGCGGGGTTGCCAGTCAGCCAGTGTCCAGCTATTCGGCGCCACGCAGTACCATCCCCCGTCAAAACATACAAATCATAAAAATATACCACCTCTCATTATGTCCAGAGGCTTGCTCCTACGCCAAAGTCTTCCCGTAATCCTCCACACTCCGGAAGACGTCGCCTGGAAAATGTTAGCGCATTCACTCCATCCAAAGCAAGAGAGAAACTTACCTTGGTATCGGACATCTGTCCGCCTGGCGTCGACAGAGTCCCCGATCTGGCCCCAGGATGTGGCCCTCCGAAGGACCACCGCCATGAGGCGGACATTCCCCCTATCCTCCAAACCCGACTTGACCAGCCTTACAGAGCTCTGGAGGTAAGCGAGCGCGCGAGCCTCCATGCGCGCTCGTTGCTCCTCCGGTACGCTCCTCATAGGATACTCGCGTACGACCCTATAAAAGGCCGGCGAATATCGGTTATGGTAGGCCCGCACCTCCAGTCGATACGACAGCTTCACATATCGCTGTGGCTGCCGCTCCTGGGTTGGGTCTGGGGTGGGGCGGGATGACGGCGAGGACGGGGATAGGGGTGGGGGCGGGGATGGTGGCTCGACCGAGAGCCTCGAGCTCATCATTCTTCGTCCGAGTAGGACCAGTGCGCCAGCGAGCGCGATGGACAATGAAGCCCACGCGGGCCAGGTCGGCAGCTCGAGCATGCCGACCGAGCTCCTGAACCTGATTAGCCACGCGCACTCGGATATCCGAGCACACAGGCGCGTTATCAAGTCCAGGAGCCTCGCCTTGGAGCCTCGCAAGACCAAGAGCAAAGACTGGAATGTGTCTTCGCTCTGGCTGCGCAGTGGCTTAGGCGGGGGCGGGGTCGAGGACGGAGGCGGAGACGAGGGCAAGGCAGGGGGCGGGGGTCTCCTGGGCTTCACGTGGGCGGGACGCGGTGGAAAGGGGCCATCTTGAGTGGTGCGCTCCGTCCTTGTTGGTTCGTGGACCACGCGCGTGCCCGGAGGGGGCAACATAGGGATAGCGCGTGGGGGTTGTCGAGCTGGGAGCCTCCGGGCCGATCGAGGGAGCGAGTCGGTGGGGGACGGGGATGCGCATAGTCGGAGCCGGAGGAGGAAGAGTCGATGGTATATGTGTTTTGCCCTTGGAGTGTGAATCAAGGCTGCATAAAATCTATCGTTAGCTCTGACACATCGCTACGCACTCCATAGTTTACTCACGCGGCCGGGTATGGCACAGATCCTGCGCCAGCGAAGATCGGGTATCTTTCACCCACTGTCCAGCCTGTTCGGCACTCCTCGCCAGTCGTGCATACACGAGCTTCGCGGACGAGGGGGGTGGGACTGTGGGTGGGGTCGATGGAATGAGCGACCGCGGGGATGTCGAGACCCTCACGGGTCCGACAGTCGCGAGAGTCGGGGCTCTCGTGCTACAACATAACCGTCAGCTTGCCAACCATACAAACCCGTTACTCCAAGTAGACTCACATCGCCTGCGGTATGTGTGTTGGTGCTACGAACGCAAACCCGAGCAGCAGGTGGAGTGCGCTCAGGGTGTCGTGCACGGCGAAAAGGGTGGCGAGGAAACGCATTTCGATTATATCGAATGGGATGGATGGGGGGTAAAGGCGCGGGGGGAAGGTTTTCAAACGTCCGAGCCTGGAGCTATATAGTGAGCGCTTGCAGCGGGGATGGTGTAGGCCCGCATGAGTCGATCATAGCACTGAAATAGGAGTCGAACCCCTCAGTTGGGACGAAAGCCCAGCGCGCTCGGCAGGTGCAACAGTATTGTGGACGTCATTTCTATATTCTGTAGCGTTAGTTTATTCTCTGAGATTGAGCGTTCGCCTGGAATAACTGCAAGCTCAGCGAGACTGGCGCGTTGAGCTAAAGGAAGAGGTTACCTTGAGTCAAAAACGCCATTGATGATCGAGGGGTTGGTGGATGATCTTCGTTACCCCGCAAAAGTTTGACGGAAATCACATGGCTTGGTCGACCCAGAAGTTTGGAGCAACTCTCAGGAGCTGGAGAGACCAGAGGGAGAAGCGAGGGCAATTGGAATGGATTGAGCAGATGGAGGGAATTACAATCGGCAATGGATGGCCGTGGCTAGTGAACATGGACAGGGTAGACTGAAGATTCTAAAGCAAGCAAGGTGCGCAAACCACAAGCGAGCGATAGAGCACGGTGGGCAAATGAGTCAAAGGGAAGGTGAAAGAGAACTGCCGTCTGATTGGAGAAAATAGATGAAGAATCCCTCGCCAAATACTCTCACGGTCAGCATCATTGCAGAGTGGAAACATAACGTACTTGGGGCAATCAGTCCCGCATCCTATCATATATTGACCCCCACAGTTGTTTCGGAGTACGGAGTTTAAGCAGCGCTAGCCAGCGGAGCAATATCTTGGTATCCTCGCATGTTCATGATACGCCAGAAAACGTATAGTATCCGGGGTGTTCGCTGGACGATCAACCATCGCCGCAACAAGAGGTGGACATCTGCCTGACGGGAATGAGCAGCTCAAATGAAGATCTGGAATTACATATCTCCAGAGAAAGATTCTTGCCCCAACTGTCCGCACATTCGGCTGGTGGCTCCCGATAGTCTAACATGGGTCGACAACAAAAACCTCAGTTGGTAACAAATGACCTCCAGACCAGAGTCACCCATACTCACCTCCTCGGACCACCGATTGATGTCTGCAAGGATCCCAGGAAATGTTAGACCTATGCGCGGATTGTCTGTCGATAACCCCGCAGCAGTATGGCGAAGACCGTGGGGGTTGAGGATGTGAACGGTCATAGCGGACGTTATGGCCGAGGGTGGTCTATCAATGAGAGTAGCCTAAGATGTGGCGACCAAGTGAGCATGTTAGGATCAAGAATGAGTCAACGAAAGATCTTATCATTAGCTGGTTTCTCCAGTTGGAATTAATTGGGCAAGTGGGCACGGGCACAACCTACTGGAAGCGGTGAGCCACTAGCGAGAAATGGACAATCATATCGTAGTATCACGCAACCTGGGACTTTCTGACGGGTAATTGGAGCGCGAAAGAGAGGTGTTAGCAAGTGTTGTGGTTCAGGTCAGCATGGTAGGATATTGGACCAGGGCACCAGCATACCTCGGTGGTCTCGAGATGGTAGTTCACGATGCAGAGGGGAGAATGAACTATTCTTCCGCGGGTTAAAGTGGTTCAATGGCCACCATCAATGCAATGTCCACGGAATAGCCAAGCACAGCGAGATATGGATTCACTCATTTGCGGGATGTCACGTGATTCCAGATCCGCCCTCACGTTGACAACTCGCCCTGGGCTGTAATCAGTCCAGTGATAGAAGACTAGCAAGACGGCCGCTTCGCATCTACAAGTTGGCCAACCTCTGGCAGCGCCGCTCCCGTTTACCATGTACTGTATTCATCTCAGCCATACCAACCATAAAACCATTGTATTCGACACGATTGCGCATACAAGTGCCTGCATACAGTGGCCATCATGGCCGATTACTCCCCTCGATTAATGCATTATATAACCATCACGAACAGTACACCCAACAGCCCCGCGATGTCGTGTTGCGTTCCGATGAAACCACTCTCTCTCGAATTCTCCGCTCGAAACGTAACTATGAAAGGACGAAGAGCTGCGTCTGAAAACGCGTCACTGGAATAAATGCCATCGAACGAGTAAGTATATGCGTGCACCAACACCAGGGGCATCAGACAAACCTCAAACCGCACTATCAAAATCATACCTGTCCAAACTCGCCCGAGCCACCGCTTCCCGACTGGCACATGCTCCGATCCCAACCACTCGACAAGCCAAGCGCGCAGTGCTCCCTCGGGTCCGATTTCCTCGTCGTTTCCTGCACGCCCACGTTCCCGCGCATGCAAGACCCGTTCGACGAGGGTCTCTTGTGCGAGTACCACGGCCTCCCATCGTAAGAGTGCATCGATCAATGCAGACTTTTCGGGACGGAAAGTGTGGATGCCCGTAGCGGTGCTGTTTGGACGTCGCATCGACTCGTCCGCGGACCTCATCCAACCGAGCGCTTCCGGCAAGGATTCAACCGGAAGGAGCGCGAGATACGCCGACCAGGCTCGAACCGTCGGGTGGGCATTGGGAAACCGAGGCGTAGGAGATGGGTGAAGGGGAACAAGGGACAATGTACTCGGCACTTTGGGTTTAGGTGAATGCGTCGGTCGAGGAGCGACTTTACGTCGAAGCGGACCAGGGACAAAGAGAGCCATGTTTCTTGGAGCGAGTATATTGTCAGTGTTTTGGTCCTTGCTTTCCATTGCGAATAGGATATCGATTTCTCGACCTGCAATGAATGGCCAATTTCCGAGAACGACGCTTCGGAAAAGGTCGATGGCATTTTGTCGGATTAGACCCGGTCTCGAGTCCGGTGGGCGGGATCCAATGCGAGATCTAGTTGTTCGTTGTACCATGCCCATTCGTCTGATGAGTTGGATTGGCTAGTCAAGAGATTGCTAGAGCCTGATCTTGCCCTCGTGAGAATATCACGAAATCCTTCTCTGAATTCGCGCAGGTTGTCTCTGAAACTGACGTTCGCGGGGCCATTATGATGGTCTTCTCGATGGAGTTTAGCACTCTGCAATGCACTCTGCATGACAGTTTCAAGAGCTAGGCTATCGGGTTCTATTCCCCACCTTTGGGCAGAGTGAACAAAGACTAGATGTTGAGCGTGGGGAGGCAGGTAGGGCAATATGGCGTTGAGAGCAGAGGAGGTCACGTATGAGCGTGATCGAGTTATGCGGTGCTTGGTTATTGGATACGGGTTTGGGAATAGTTGGTCGGATTCTGGGTAAATTGACGCGTATTTGTCGAGCATTTCCAAGGCACGGTTTAGGTTGCCCGCAACGGCATACGACGAAAGACCAGCGTTGAACAAAGAGGGAGTAAGTGTGAGATAATGATCTTCAGATTCCGATGCTGTATTGGCCGGCAGGGAGGTACCGTTGGACAGCGAAACCCTCCGTTCGGCATCTTTCCATACCGCCTGCGCTCGGTTGTATGCTTTACGTTCAACCAAGCCGTCGATGAGCGTTGCAATAAACTCCGCATCTGGTTGAATGTGAGAGTCTGGTGGCCTAGGGTAAAAGCCGTGGATAAGAGAGTGCGCGATCGCAAGTAGAACTCGTGCGGAAATGTTTTTAGAGTTGGCAGCGGCGGTGAGGGAAGCCAAGGACGCATGCGACGTGGGGGGTTTATTATCCTTGAGGTATGTCGCTCCAGGGGTAAATGTCCTTTCAGGGGGGGACTGGTACGTGGTAATTGGTATAATTCCTTGTGCTCGCATTCTGGTTCTTAGCCAATCCGAAAAGACTGTCCCCAGCGCCCGGGTGTCGCCCCATCGCTGCCAGACCTGAAGCCAAATTTGTCGAGAAAGCACAAGCGGAAGGGCCATGATGTCTTCGACCAAAGCGCGAAGGGTCTCGGTCATGAGAGGGGAGTGGGTCAAGTCCGATCTTGATAATAGTGCGACTACGCGGCTGTGATTCTTGACTGGGAGCGCCAACATGCGCGTGACAATCGCGGGAAGAGCGTACACGAGATCATATCGAGCTACGTGCTCTAACGCCAGAAGCAGGGGTGCCTCATGAGCAGGAGCAAGTGGCCTGTTTGACGGCACAGCGAGCAAGGCCAGGTGGGCAGCGAGCGAGGCATCCCCGGCATCATGAATCTTTCGACGGAGCATGTGGCTAGTGACCCAGAGCGGGGTGGCGATCTCGGCGCCACGGATATAGTCGAACGCGTGTCTGATGGTGGGGGCGACGCATGCATTCCGCCAACGCAGAAAGTCGACCTCGCCGACACCGTTGTTCGCCATCACGCGCCGCATGTGCCCTCGCTCTGCCGCATCGGGCAGCAGCTCCTCCAGACGCCAGATAGGGGTCGGCCGGGTGCCGCTGGGCGGGAACGAATTGACGATGACATGCTGCAGTCGGGTCCCTCTGGCGAGTCGCAGCATCACACCTAAATCAAATTGAAGCTGCACCTGGCTTTGTTGGCCCTCTGTCACGTGACCTCCCGCCCATCCTCCAAATTTCGCCACCATGACCAGCACACCCAACGAAAACCCGTATTTGGTCCAGCTCAAACCCAAGCCTAATACATCCTCCTTATTACCCGCTAAAGGCTACGAAGATCCGTTCGATGGCTGCATTCCCAGGAAAGTCGATGGCGCTAAGGCCGGGGAAATCATGGTACGTTCAACAGCCTGGTTTTGGGCGCAGTATTGCTAAGTGGTGGCAGGACGGCGAATTCAATCCTTTCACGAGACAACCCTACTCTGAAAAATACAAAAAGATCCTAGAGGGACGCAGGAAACTACCCGTGTACTCTCAAATGGATGATTTCTTTAAGATCGTAAGCAGAGCAGAATTTTGACCATTGTGTCACGGGTTGATCTCAAGCAGACCAAAGCTGACTTTTCATAAATTCGTCTCGCCTGCCTGAATCTGGGGTGTGCGACGCTTCAAGTTTAATGCGAACCAGATTACCGTCATGGTTGGAGAGACTGGGTCGGGGAAGACCACCCAGTGAGTACCCAGCTTTGGCACGTCCAAATCTGTGCATTAACTTGCCTATCATAGAATCCCCCAATTTGTTGCATATACAGATATCCCCCACGCACGAGGCAAGCTCATCGCATGCACCCAACCCCGACGGGTCGCCGCCATGTCAGTGGCAAAGCGTGTAGCTGACGAACTGGACGGTGAGTTTCATTATTGCCCTTGCCATGTCCTTCATCCTCCAGCCAACTGGAACTCCTCAGCTAACCCACCTATCCATTCTAGTCCAACTCGGCAAACAAGTCGGCTACTCCATTCGTTTCGAAGATATGACCGAGGCTGGTACTACATTCTTGAAGTACATGACGGATGGAATGTTGCTCCGCGAAGGTATGTTTATCTCATTTTTTTGAACCATCCTCACATCCACATCTTCCCCCTCTGCGCCACGACCGAGTTCATAAGCGCCCAATCAGCTCTCACCATCGACTGAACGAGACATGAAATGACGTCCCTCTTCTTTTCACAGCAATGAACGACCACGACCTAACGCGATATAGCACCATCATTCTTGATGAAGCTCACGAACGTACTCTTGCTACGGATATTCTTATGGGTACGTCTTGCGGAGCATTGGTCCAATCTGAAACTTATCCGTGCTTCGATAGGTCTGTTAAAGGAGATTGCCAAGCGACGTTCGGACTTGAAGATCGTGGTCATGTCTGCCACTCTTGATGCCCAAAAGTTCCAAAAGTATTTCTCAACTCGGAACGATGGATCAGTTGCACCTCTCTTCAAGGTGCCTGGACGAACCTTCCCTGTCGAGGTACTACTCTCCCCAGATCATTTAAAGCAAATTCTGACCGCCTTGCAACCCCTGTAGACATTCTATACTCAGGAACCTGAACCTGACTATGTCGAAGCCGCTATTCGAACGGTGCTCATGATCCATCAAGCCGAGGATGAGGGAGATATTCTTGTATTCTTAACCGGAGAGGAAGAAATCGAGGACGCTTGCAGGAAGCTAAGGGTCGAGGCGGAGAACTTGGGCTCGTCTGGAAAAGGTACGTCCACCCAGTACCCGTCATTTCACTACGACTAACGCCACGAAACGATGGTCAGATGGACCGGGTCCGCTCATGTGTGTTCCTCTCTACTCTTCACTTCCACCCGCCCAACAGCAGCGTATCTTTGATCCCGCCCCACCTGGTGGTCGTAAAGTGGTCGTGTCAACCAACATCGCCGAGACTAGTCTTACTATTGATGGTATCGTTTATGTGGTCGATCCTGGATTCTCTAAGCAAAAGGTTTATAATCCTCGGTAAGTTGAACCACACCAAACTAGCCGAAGGATGATTATTGACTAATTGTCAATCAATCCATAGTATCCGTGTCGAGTCGTTGCTAGTTTCTCCGATCTCCAAGGCAAGCGCCCAACAGCGTGCTGGGCGTGCTGGACGAACCCGACCAGGTATGCTTCCTCCCTCATCGAGTCTCCGGCGCTTATCCTAATGGTATCCTTAGGAAAATGTTTCCGGCTTTACACTGAGAAAGATTTCATCAAGGAACTAGAAGAGCAAACCCACCCGGAGATTCTGCGCTCAAACCTGGCTAATACCGTGCTGGAGCTGGTCAAGCTTGGAGTAACCGACCTCGTGCACTTTGATTATGGGTACGTCGCCAACGTCACTTGATTCCATTGCAGGGACTAACGTTTGATTAGATGCTCCTGCGCCCGAGACAATCATGCGCGCCTTGGAGCTGCTCAATTATCTATCAGCTCTGGACGATGATGGAAACCTCACCCCACTTGGCGGTATCATGGCAGAGTTCCCACTTGATCCACAGGTGCGTTCAGGTTCATTTATTTCAGCTTCCCAAAGCGTTGCTAATCGCCACGCAGCTTGCCAAGATGCTTATTGTCAGCCCAGAATTTAAATGCAGCAACGAACTTCTGTCGATTGTGGCTATGTTGTCTGGTATGTAGAATCGTCGTGCCGATAAACACGAT
This sequence comes from Ceratorhiza oryzae-sativae, assembly GCA_030998015.1. Classification (NCBI taxonomy): domain Eukaryota; kingdom Fungi; phylum Basidiomycota; class Agaricomycetes; order Cantharellales; family Ceratobasidiaceae; genus Ceratorhiza; species Ceratorhiza oryzae-sativae. Next base: position 3,599 of record JARWMV010000080.1, on the reverse strand, counting down.
GTTAACGATTTTCAACCAACCCCCCCCCCAGTCCCGAATGTGTGGCTACGCCCGAACAATCAACGAAAAGAAGCCGATGCCGCAAAGCAGTTGCTCACCGTGCCCGACGGGGATCATCTTACGATGATGAACGTATACAATAGCTATGTCACCAGTGAGTTGATACTGTCTGCCATTGCATTTCCTGTACTCAGCCATTGTTCCCAGACAAGGACGAGAAAAACTGGTGCTGGAATCACTATCTCTCTCAGCGTGCTCTCCAGCAGGCAGAGAACGTGCGCCAGCAGCTTGAGCGTTCGATGGAGCGATTCGACCTGGACCTCGTTAGCCAAACGGACCCACGCAAGTTGTCCGTGAGCGTTCGGCAAGCGCTCGTATGCGGCTTCTTTATGCAGGTGGCTCACCGAGGCGAGAAGAATACGTATGTGACGGTGAAAGACCACCAGGTACGTTGTTCCTTGGTGCATTCAATTGGGCTTGATTAACTGATAGAACAATCGCGATAGGTCGTGTCCTTGCACCCATCATGCGGCTTGGACAATACTCCCGAGTGGGTGCTATTCAACGAGTTCGTGCTTACGTCGCGCCCATATATCCGTACTGTGAGCGACATACGACCGGAATGGTATGTTGTCTTTGAATACCGCTTGCAGTGATAGCAATGACATCTTTGACGCAGGCTTCTGGAGTACGCCGGAATATACTACGACCTCACCACCTTCCCCGACAGTGAAGCAAAGCGAGCGCTTCAACGTATTATCAAAAAGAGACTTGGCAAGAGCGGTGACCAGAAAGAGGGACGCCAAGCGAAGAAAACGAAGCGAGCATGACGAAGAGCACCCTTGGATGTCGTGTAGATATAGCGGATATGTAATGATTCTTACTTGGAAAAGCTATATAGCCAAATTAGGCTTAATTACTATCGAAAGTGGATTCCCGCTTCAGATATGCCTTTATGGCTGTTTTCATATGTCCGTCCTGATCGAAAAAAGAAATGCCGAGGGTACCGAAAAGTAATTCGGTGACGACTCTGCAGCGGGAAGAGTCGTAGCGAAGGCAGACACATATTTGAGTTCGCCTCTCTCGGGCGTACATTTAGATGCACATCACATTTTGATGTGATGGGTATCAGTTATGAACGTAAAAGGGGGGCACCTCTGAGTACACAATGACGAAGATTGTTAGCCTTGCAAGCACATAAAAGAAGGTCACAAGAATATGTATTCTAAGCTTCACATTGGCAGCCAACTTCCTTCAAGAGATACATCTCGTATCGCCCCTGGATCTGAGCAGTGCCAGCCAGTTATCGGACATATCTCACCAGGCAAGCCGACTATCAGCGTGAAACTTGGCGTACATATTCATAGGAGCCTTCTACTTGCCTTCAACACTACATTTTTGGTAGCAATCTTCGCTGTTGTGTACTCAGGGGTGCCTCCCTTTTACGTTGCTCATAACTGGTACCCATAATATCAAAATGGTATGTACATATAAATATATCTCCGAGCGAGGCGAACTCAAATATGTGTCCGCCTTCGCTACTACTCTTCTCCTTATGGAATTGTTACCGAATTATTATTTGGTACCCTCGGCGTTTACCTTCTCGACCCAGCTGACTTGTGAAAACGGCCGTAAGGCTGAAGGTCTAAAATGAGTTGGAACCACAATGGGCTTCCAAATACACCTTGATCACAGGAATTCAAGGAAACGAGCATATCTATCTACTCAACGCCTCACCAAGGGCTGTTGCAGTTAGACATCTCGATTTAAGACATACAAGAGTCCCAGATACAAATCCAAATGTCGGAGGAATTCAGCAGGGTACACGATCTCGGATACTCAAACTCAGGGCTCAGTGTCCATGCTGCCAGCCACCCATAAGCTTTGGTGCATGCCGCCGGATGATTGGAATTGCCCCAGAATAGGTATATTCTTAGATCAATATAGCTGACATCATTCTCTCGGGCAGAGCTCCGAAATTCTCGGTGGTTTGTCCCCATCTCTGGCTCCAATAAAGCAATAACGGCCGATTATTTGATCCTACGCTTCGCGTTGCGTACATCCCTGCCGGCCGAGCGACGCACACGGTTCATCGCGGCGGCGGCGCCATAACAGTCCTCAACTCACAATAGCTAAAAGCATATATAAGCGTCAGCACCAAGGCACCTCTTTGCTCAAACCATCAGCAGCTAGCGCAATTCCAAGATGACCACTATCCCTGGCGACAATGCAGGTACGCATATTAACCGAATGCTCATTGGTCTAGCCATTTATCCTAGCCTTATAGCTTGCTGTACCATTCCTCCGGCAGCGTGTAAGTGTACCCTAGCAGCTACGTAGCACCTTTGACTTAGCGTCATAATCCCTACCAAGCGGACTACAAGCCTAAAGGTACCTCGGAAGTCATTGAAGGAACTCCAACCTATGTGATAGGAGACAAGAAATCAAAGAAGGCGATCATCGTCGCACCCGATATCTTTGGCACCATTCCGCTCACACAACAGGTAGCCACCCTTAAACTCCGCAATATTCTCATACCGAAGATCTTTTAATCCTGATAGGGATGTGACCTTCTTGCGAGCCAAGGTTTCTACGTTCTGTTACCAGACCTGCTCGGGTACGTGTCGAATGCTTGAGTTGAACCTTGCATTTCAAGACCTGACATGGCGATTGCTTGACACTTCTAGCGACCAAGCGATGACCCTAGAAGACCTCACCCGCCCGTTCACCCCCGAGGAGGGTGAAGCGTTCCGCAAAAAATTCTTTAGCGGTATCGGGAATCCCGCATCAGGAAATCGAGCCGCGGCTAACTAGCCCTCGAGAGCGCGTTGAGCTGGTCGAGGGCCCCAAAGCCAACCCTGCGATCTCTAGCGCTCTCGAGGGCTCGTGAGAGCTCGACCGGCAGAGGGAAAAATCGGCTGCAAGACTTACGATTTGTCACGGCTGAGCTCCTGTTCCGACCCGGGAACGGTCGCTCCGGCGTGATCGCAGTCCGGCGCAGCATGCCCTCCGGCTCCCAAATCGACGTTGGCCGGGCGCCGTGGGCCTGCCATCCGGCTCAGGTAAGTCTCGTCATCGCGACGATGACGAGTATTCCACGTGCGCGAGTGCCGTGGCCCTGACAGCGGCGGGACCTGACAGCGTCGATCGTTTTGATGGATGATCGACGCGCCCGCCCCTCGATTCATTTTGTATTTTCATTTCGTAGCCGTACCGTATTCGCTCGCTTTCCCCGCCGTTCCCGCTTTGCCCCGCCTGCGCTCGTGTGTGCTTAGCATACATCATGTAGTAAGAGTAGAACAATTAACGATAGACGGGTATTACATGCAGGGAAACACGCGCGCATCCAGTGCGCAGACACAGAACATAACGGCAAAAAAAGAATGTGTAAAGAACAGCGATAAGCTACAGAAAGAAAGTAACCACTATATCACTTGTAAACTCGAATGATATAGATCTACCAGGCCGGATACGAATCCTCGTCGTCCTCGTCGCCCTCGTCCTCGTCCTCGTCGTTGTCACGCCCTGCTCCCGGCCAGTATTCTACGTAACGGTTTCTTCATATAGACGTTAGCATGATACTCCAAGCCGTGTCACGT
>JARWMV010000079.1:0-72290 GCA_030998015.1 Ceratorhiza oryzae-sativae | reverse complement strand
AACCTAACCTAACTACCTAACCTACCTAACCTAGTCACGTGACTCAGGGTATATTACTAATCCCTGTCACTTAGTCAGGCACTTCTCGGCCTTCAGGGTCTGGGCGCCTGTTCCGGCGCTTTGAGAACCTTCAGGGTTCACCGGGCAGGGTCTGGGTGGAGTCGAGTTGAGCCCTCGGCCGGTTGATCCTCGGATCGCCGAGTCCGTGGGAGCCTCGGCTTCACACGGATCAGCTCGGTTCGGACCTTGATGGTTCTTGGCGTCGGTCAGGTGTCTCCCCCTGATTGGCCAGTCGTGTGGAGGAGTGATCACATGGACGGTTACCATGCGGTCAGGATCAGTCAGCTGTTCTTCTCCTTTGTTCGGTTAAGTCTTCTTCCCTTGGCGTTTCCCACGCCAGTGACGTGGCATGTTCGTCTGCCACAGCATAAAAAGACACAGTGGAAGGGCTCTGATGAGTATCTACGAAAGTCTCTCCCGGGTGATTACCTAGGAGTTCTTAGCCTTTCTTCCGCTCGTCGCCGCTCGTGCTCGCTCCGCTCGCACTCACGTCTCCTCGCTCCACCTAACCTAACCTAAGTCTTCTTCCCTCGGCGTTTCTCACGCCAGTGACGTGGCATGTTCGTCTGCCACGGCATAAAAAGACACAGTGGAAGGGCTCTGATGAGTATCTACGAAAGTCTCTCCCGGGTATTTACCTAGGAGTTCTTAGCCTTTCTTCCGCTCGTCGCCGCTCGTGCTCGCTCCGCTCGCACTCACGTCTCCTCGCTCAACCTAACCTGGGACACACCACAGGGTCCACTACACATAGCCATGCTGCTTGGTCAGCAGCAGGTCTCCCACTGTAGAGTGGTACAAAGTGCGCAACTCTATGCTTGCAGTGTACTTAGATACCTGGGTGCAAGTTTTATTCTGCCATTGAGGCAGTGTTATTTTACCAACATGATTGGAAAGCAAAGAGGACAGTGCTTAACAGATCAAGTGGCCATGTGGCAGAGCCAAGTGATTTGTCAGCAGCCAATGCCATGAAGCATATGGGTACAAAGTATGCAACTTGCCCACTTAGCATGCCATGAGGGACCAGACTGGCATGGGGAAGAGTGCAGGCTGGAACATGGAAAAATCAGACCTACCAGCAGCCTACTACACCCTAATAACCTAACCAAATCTGGGTGGAGTTGAGTTGAGCCCTCGGCCGGTTGATCCTTGGATCGCTGAGTCTGTGGGAGCCTCAGCTTCACACGGATCAGCTCGGTTTGGACCTTGACGGTTCTTGGCGTTGGTCAGGTGTCTCCCCCTGATTGGCCAGTTGTGTGGAGGAGCTATCACATGGACGGTTACCATGCGGTCAGGATCAGTCAGCTGTTCTTCTCCTTTGTTCAGTTAAGTCTTCTTCCCTTGGCATTTCTCACACCAGTGACATGGCATGTTCGTCTGCCACAGCATAAAAAGACACAGTGGAAGGGCTCTGATGAGTATCTACAAAAGTCTCTCCTGGGTAGTTACCTAGGAGTTCTTAGCCTTTCTTCCGCTTGTTGCCACTTGTGCTCGCTCCGCTCGCACTCACGACTCCTCACTCCACCTACCACTTCATTCGTGAGGTGATCGCACTCAAAGAAGTCGACCTCCAGTACATCCCTACAGATAACCAGGTCGCCGATGTGCTTACCAAGCCACTTGGACGCATTAAGTTCACACGTTTTGTTTCTGCGATGGGAATTGCTTAAATTTTCTATTTTTCTTCTTTCTACACTCACTAGATTGAGTGGGCGTGTTGGAATACAATCGTAGTTCATGTGTATATGCGGAATATTTGTATCTGTTTGCGCTTTTCCCCTTTTATATGCTCCACAGAAAATTTTCTTTCTCCTTAGTTCTCTACTCTCGTAGTTGAGCTAAGGTATAGTTTTTGTTTCATTTCTCTTACTCCTGTCGCTTACTCGTGCCTGTAGTACAATTATTACTAGGTACAGTCAATACATAGTTCTCTACTCTCGTAGTTGAGCTAAGTACAATTATTACTAGCTTGGCCGGAAACCTCCCTGCGTAAGAAAGCCAGCCCTCATGAATCGAGTTCAGCCTTACGAATACCTCGACAACTACATCCGACGCCGTGCGCAAATACAGATTTTGGCCCACGTGCACAACATGCCCGCCCTTCTCAGGCCGAATAATGGCTTAACACTCGTCCACAGTGAACTCATCTCCACGAAGGAGACCATATATCCCGACTGTGAGTGATAAATCTACCACTCATTCTACGTTGATCGACTAACATTCAATTCTACCAAGTCACAGACCTTGTGCTAGGCCAACCGGTAAAGCATGGATATCCAGCCGATAAAGATCTTAAACGACAAGTAGCTCTGTACTTTCGGATCGCAGAGGGCAGGCAGTACACAGTGGCAGAGCACCGCGCACGGACTGACTGGACAACGCTGGTGCGTTATGGTCGGTTCCGGATAGCGAGTATGGGAGACCACGTTCGCGTTGCCGATCTCATTCACCAGGATAAACCTTGTCGTGACAACTGATTTGTGCGGGTAAGCGCTTATATCTACCACATACCCCCATTTACTGATGAGCTACATGTGCATATACGTGTACCAGTACAAGCTTTTGCCCGACGCCAACGCCAGGTTTAGGCGCCTTCCGGATCGTGCAATGCGTGCTATACATTACGGACAAGTTTTAGACATATTCTATGTAGAATATGTTCGGGACCAGGCGTAAGTTCGCTCTCTTACAACCAGGTCTCCACATGCTAAAGTTATTCAAGGATGCGCGTTCGTAAACCGTATCTACTTGCTCGTATTCGCGAGTGTAATACTAGGGCTCTCGACGCCACGCTCCCTCAAAACCCCATGGTCACGTACGAGCACATATATGCCCCGGAAATCATTCATCTCCAGTCAATACACGCCGCCGTTGGAAGAGTTCATCTCAACGGAAACACGTGGGCTATTGTCGACCGGACTAGAGGCGCGCGCACGCAATTCAATAACGAGGATGGGGATCCCGATCCCAACTTGAATTAAACGCGCTTGCTTAGAACGCTCTTATGGACTTCTCTTCGTTCTTCGTTCTTCGTTCTTCGTTCTTTGTTCTTCGTTCGTCGTTGTTCATTATTCGTTATTAGTTCTTACTTCTTCGTTCTTCGTTCTTCGTTCGCTCGTCTCTTTTCGCTCTTCATCCCATTTCCGTTGTACTTCTCTCTATTATTTCTCATTATTCCTCAACCATTCTCGCGGAGACTTTCATAGTTTGTATGTGTATTCTTTTTGTCACTCATCGCTTATCCCTGTCGTGTTAGCTGTAGCTATAGCGTCCCAGAATCATTTTTATGTATCTGACATTGGCGATCGAGATTCCAGTGCTCGTACTTGACACAGCCCCTGATCCCGGAGCCGAGGGGTTTCTTGGAAGTCCGGGACTTACCTGTCATGAGCCACACCAATCGGCCTTACCCCGGACTTATACCATGGCCCATATGGCCTGTTTCTCAATTGGGCAATGCCAAGATTCTGACTGCCTCGTTTCTTTGTTGTATTTCCTCTTTTGTATAGTTTTCGCTTATGTACTAGATTTCGATTGTATGCTACTGTGAATACATATACCAAAGGATCTCGAGCCTGCTCCGCAGGTCGAAATACCTTTGCATCCCCCTTACTGTGTCTGTCGGTTTTAGTACGAGCCCTCCTACGGGTCGTAGCATTACCATATTACACCCAAAAGGACTTTTAGAATGATCGTATGTCTTCGAAATCCTGTCAGGAATGTCAAAAAAGCTGTGGAAACTCAAAGAAGTCCTGCGGACTAAGGGTAAATCCACGGGGTTCCTACAGTGAGTGGTTGGGCGAGATCTCGCCTTGTATCTCAGCCCTGCGCGAGTTAGCAACCCAGGTTAACACCACACTCGCCCCTCGTAACTCGAATCACCATACAACGCCGAATCTTCAAGCTGACCTCGAAGCGCTAACAAAATCGCTAGAAGAAAGCAAAGTACACGAATATGACCCCTCCCGACGCCTTGATGAGACCCTACGAGCTCGAGATGTATTAGCGGCAGGTCTCCAGAGTCTTCAAAGTAAGTAGAGATCAGCTTTGTTGCTTCACAAACCTAATATACATTCGCATATAGGCCATAATTCACCGATAGACACGTTTAATAAGTATAGGTTTGGTGCGCAGAACCCCAACCCGAATGAACCTGAAAGTATGGGCGACGAGGATGAGCGAAATGAGAACACCATCAACCATCAAGGTACGAGCTGAACATAATACTCGTATTGGAGTGTTGAGACAACGAATATATCATAGAGTCACAAGATGAGACTCAGTTTGAGGTTGTGGTGGACAACGGCGGCGGCGAGGACATGGACCCATTTGACTTTGATTGATTCATTTTTGTACACTTGATTACAATTGATGCTAATCAAAAAGTCTTATCCGACAAGCGCCGGCCGGAATCTCGCTAAGTCACACTCCCATGGGGACTCACCCCCGAAATTTTGCTAAGTCAAGCCTGTGCTCCGAGATTTGCCAACAGACGGTTTGGGGAGACCCGAGGCACGAGGGTTCGGTTGCGAGGAACGAGTGACCGAACCCTGACGAAGCCGAGGAGCAGGTCGACCTAAACCGGACGTGGAAGAGACTATCTTTCCACTTGTTTTATTATGTCTCATGCCACCTATTGATGACTAATGACGCCCATGAGTTTTTGCAGAGCTACAGTAGAGTGGTGGCTGTGATATTAGTCAGCGGACCAGCATGCGGAGCCTCGTTGCATTGAGCTGTACCACCACACCCTAACCACTAGCCAGCGCACATTTGCTCGCGAAATGACAACTCCAAGTATCAACAGACCCCCAGATGCCTCGAGATATCGCATTCAGGGTACGCGCTGACCCTTGTCGCCGCCCGTTACCTTGCTCATCCTCTCGGCTAGAAATCAAGCTACAACCGATGCATTCCAAGTATGATATGAGTCTCAAAATCCTGGCTGATGGAGATAAAAAGTGGCGCTTACCGAGAATTCCACGCGGAAGGGTGCTGCACTGGAGCAACCACATCTATTTGTGAGACTGTGAATTCATGCCTTATTTTACGGCGCTAATGCTCGCATTCCATTGGTAGTGATGTTCACCCTGATTCCACTATCGAAATACGCGCATACGAGCATCACTCTTTGCGTGGCCGCCTGCGCGTCTGGTCCATTGAGTATAGTGTGAGGGACCTGGACGAGTCTCTTATTATCAGTCGGGGTAGGCCACAGGAATAGCGCCGTATTGTCATTTTTGTTGATGAGAAAATATCATCTTCTTAGATTGCAGCCGACCAGGCGCCTCGATTAGTGTTGTCCATCCTGCGCCTCAAACAGTGAGCCGCACATCGTTGAAAATAAACACATGCTCACCCCTGATTCAATCCCAGAACGAAGTAGTCGCGGCAAAGGCGCTATCGGAGGCAGAAGCCGTCAAACGACAGAAGCGACTGCTGGAGAATCTCGGTCCCGCCAGGAATGTGATAAAATCCGTTCTGGAGTTTGGAGGTGCAGTGGCTGAAGTGAGTCGACACCCCAACCGAGAAACCGGATACCGCTGAGCGTCTGTCAGCTCGATCCTCGAGCCCAGGAGGTATTTGCCGTGTTCAACATGGCATGGGGTGTACGTCATTCGCTTTGACTACAACCACATTAAATATTGGACTCACGCATATTTATCGATTATAGACACTGGAAGCGCAAGACAAATGCGACGAATGTGTAGCCACCCTGGTCGAGGCACTTGCCAAGATCCTCCCCTCTGCGGAGGCAGTAAAGAAAGCTGCGACGTTACCCCAGCTCCGGCAAGCCATAGAGGACCTGTGGAAAATTATTGAAGATGCCTCGAATTTTGCAATCAAGTACAAGTCCGGGGAAACCGGTGAGATAATCTTGCTTCAATTCTTCGTTCGTGCTAAATTTCTCTACGAAAGCTTCCACATGGAGAACATTGACTGGCTCGAACGCACAAGAAACGGTTGATAGGATGTTGAATAGGCTGCGGGACCTCAAGGAGGTGTTCGATCGGGGTGTGAGTATCCAAGCAGTTCAGATGTTGGACGAGAATGGTTCGTAAGGTGTGATAGTATTACGTGCAGTATTAGTGACCATAGCGGCACAGCTCGTCGGTTTCTCCTCGATAAACTGAAACCCATAGGCAAAGCGCAATATGATCCACAGTGTGCCTGCTTGACTGGCACTCGCGCAGAAATTATTCAAGATATAACCGATTGGGCTCGACTCCCTATCGACTCGAGCGGTTCGGAAGGAGATAAGAGACTCATGTGGGTCCACGGTCAGGCGGGCCTTGGAAAAAGCTCTATAGCGACTTCCGTCTGCCAGATCCTTGACGATGGAGGCACCCTTGTGGGAAGTTTCTTCTGTAAACGTGACGAGCCGGAACGGCGTGAACCCCAGCGAATTCTCTCAACGGTTATATGCAGGCTAGCCATGAGACATCCCGAGTACGGGCTTGCTCTACAAAAATTGCTCGAGGCAGATATGATGCTCTCAGAATCACCAATTCAGACTCAATTCAAAAAGTTGGTTCAAGGGATTCTTGGATTACTGGAACTTTCAACCCCGGAAAATCCAGATATCATTGTTGTGGATGCGCTGGACGAAAGTGGACCTAGCGATGAGCGCCAGCAGCTCCTTGAATTGATCCCGCATCTATTGAGGGTGGTACCGTGGCTGAGGATCATCATCACTAGCCGTCCCGACTCGGATATCCAAGAGTTCTTTGACCGCTGCGACCGGCGATCCTTCGCCGTTCGTGATGTGTTCACTCACAACGCTTCAGATGATATACGTGTGTATGTGAAGCATCTTTTTGATCGATCATCCAAATCAAAATCACTACCTGGCGACGCAACAGACAGTATCGTCGCAAAAGCCGCAGGGTTGTTCATTTGGGCCCGCACTGCGTGCGACCTCGTGTTGTCCGACCATGACCCCCGTGGGGCCTTGGATGGAATTTTAAACAGCGCAGCGACTGGGGAGCCATCCGGACCACTCGACGACCTGTACAAGATGGCTATCGAGGCTAGCAGAGACAAACGCCAGCGGGCAGATCGGGCGACTGAAGCAGTGCGAAAATGCTTGGGAGCGATTATTGTTTGCTCCACTCGCTCACCCTTGTCGATCACGGAATTGAGTAAACTGTATGGAGATCAAATGAGGGAAGACGTCTTGCAGTCGGTTGTCACTAGCTTGGGCTCCGTACTTTACATCGACCGTGACCTCGGGGACGCTGTCCGTGTATACCATGCCTCTTTCGCCGATTATATTCTGGACTCTAAGAGGTCGAGAGAATATGCGGTAGACCTAACCGAGCAAAACGCACACTTCGCCGCCCGTTGTCTGTCCGTAATGGTCAACCAACTCAGGTTTAATATATGTGGACTTGAAACATCCTACAAGCGCAACGATGAAGTGGAGGATTTGGAGCAGCGGATTGACGGCAATATCCAACCATGCCTGAGATACTGCTGCACGTATTGGGCAGACCATCTGGCCGAAAGTGGGGAAGAAAAGAGGCTTAGGTTATGCGACGAAGCGATGAAAGTTCTATTTGGGACGAGATTGCTATACTGGATTGAAGTCCTCAGTCTCCTGAAAAGGTTTGACATCGTATTGTCAAGCATACGAATGCTGCAGGCCTGTTATATGGTGGGTGGACATATGCAGGCTCCACGTGAGCCACTGAGGCGACACAATTATGACGATTTTTTACCAGCAGGAACAAGATGTGGAGATTAATGAAACGCTGAACGATGTTGATCGTTTTATGCAAATGTTCTCTATTCCCATAAGAGAAAGTACACCTCACTTGTACACATCAGCCTTGGCCTTTTTACCGTCAGATTGCTCGCTTGGGATGGTCGGTAAAAGCCAGTTCTCGAATACAATCCGAATCATACGCGGCAGGACACAAGGGTGGGCTCCATGGTCCCAACTCATTCCTCATGGGGATAGTGTTTCGTGTGTTAGATACTCGCCTGATGGCCGTCACATCGTCTCTGGCTCATCTGACAACACAGTGCGAGTGTGGGATGCGCATACAGGTGCTGCAGTTGGTCAACCACTTGCTGGCCACGAATCCTGGGTCCTTTGTGTTGCATACTCGCCTGATGGTCGTCACATCGTCTCTGGCTCATCTGACAACACAGTGCGAGTGTGGGATGCGCATACAGGTGCTGCAGTTGGTCAACCACTTGCTGGCCACGAATCCTCGGTCCGGTCTGTTGCATACTCGCCTGATGGTCGTCACATCATCTCTGGCTCATCTGACAACACAGTGCGAGTGTGGGATGCGCATACAGGTGCTGCAGTTGGTCAACCACTTGCTGGCCACGAATCCTCGGTCCGGTCTGTTGCATACTCGCCTGATGGTCGTCACATCGTCTCTGGCTCATCTGACAACACAGTGCGAGTGTGGGATGCGCATACAGGTGCTGCAGTTGGTCAACCACTTGCTGGCCACGAATCCTCGGTCTGGTCTGTTGCATACTCGCCTGATGGTCGTCACATCGTCTCTGGCTCATCTGACAACACAGTGCGAGTGTGGGATGCGCATACAGGTGCTGCAGTTGGTCAACCACTTGCTGGCCACGAATCCTGGGTCCTTTGTGTTGCATACTCGCCTGATGGTCGTCACATCGTCTCTGGCTCAGATGACAACACAGTGCGAGTGTGGGATGCGCATACAGGTGCTGCAGTTGGTCAACCACTTGCTGGCCACGAATCCTCGGTCCGGTCTGTTGCATACTCGCCTGATGGTCGTCACATCGTCTCTGGCTCATCTGACAAGACAGTGCGAGTGTGGGATGCGCATACAGGTGCTGCAGTTGGTCAACCACTTGCTGGCCACGAATCCTGGGTCCTTTCTGTTGCATACTCGCCTGATGGTCGTCACATCGTCTCTGGCTCATCTGACAACACAGTGCGAGTGTGGGATGCGCATACAGGTGCTGCAGTTGGTCAACCACTTGCTGGCCACGAATCCTGGGTCCTGTCTGTTGCATACTCGCCTGATGGTCGTCACATCGTCTCTGGCTCAGATGACAACACAGTGCGAGTGTGGGATGCGCATACAGGTGCTGCAGTTGGTCAACCACTTGCTGGCCACGAATCCTCGGTCCGGTCTGTTGCATACTCGCCTGATGGTCGTCACATCGTCTCTGGCTCATCTGACAAGACAGTGCGAGTGTGGGATGCGCATACAGGTGCTGCAGTTGGTCAACCACTTGCTGGCCACGAATCCTCGGTCCGGTCTGTTGCATACTCGCCTGATGGTCGTCACATCGTCTCTGGCTCATCTGACAAGACAGTGCGAGTGTGGGATGCGCATACAGGTGCTGCAGTTGGTCAACCACTTGCTGGCCACGAATCCTCGGTCTGGTCTGTTGCATACTCGCCTGATGGTCGTCACATCGTCTCTGGCTCATCTGACAGTGCGAGTGTGGGATGCGCATACAGGTGCTGCAGTTGGTCAACCACTTGCTGGCCACGAATCCTCGGCCTGGTCTGTTGCATACTCGCCTGATGGTCGTCACATTGTCTCTGGCTCATTTGACGACAGTGTTCGGATCTCACACCTCGACTACAGCTCCTCATACGAACGGCCCCTGGGGCAGGACCTTCGTCAAGGTCCCACAGGCAATACCATTCAGGACATACATCGGATTACTCCCGGTCCACAAGATTCTCCTGCAACTCGTCTTCCTAACATGCAAACCGATACCACTCGTTATCGGAATGCTTCTCGTCTGATGAAATTTTGCGATCATAACGGATGGGTCTCTCTGTCACCTGGTGAACTACTCTTCTGGTTGCCTCCCGAGTATCAAAGGCCTCAACTTGACGACTCATTGATTGTGATTTCGAGAGATGCTCCGCATCCTGTATGGCTTGATCTGTCGCGCTTCAGGCACGGTACTGAATGGGCCAGTGTGTACGCGGCTGCTGAACCAACGAGCGATAGGTAGATCCTTCACTTCTGAAATATGTATTCTCTGTACTTCCTTGTTTGCTTGTCCCTGATTGTCGGCTTCAATATCCGCTGTAATCAAAACGCGTTCAAGCTCTCCTTCCATTATTGAATCCATTGGTTCACTGGCTGTGGCTTGAAGAAACCTCAGAAATTGGCGGCCTGGTTGAAGGATAAATAGCGTCTCCTACGATCGCCGGGTTCAGAGACATTGCACGGGTGACCAGAGCATGAATCCAGGTCTCAAGCGAAATTTCATCAATGGCAACCAACTTGGTCGGGTTTCATATCCGTTTACGTAGCACAGCGGTAGATATTAAGCTCCAATAGAGAGCTATTAACTATTGAAATGAATTCAGGTGAGGGAAAAGGCAGACCAGTATGACGGTATATAACGCGTACTATTGAGATACGGATCCATTCTACACGCTGGTTGAATGTCATTTACTTTGGAACTCTTGCCTGCAGCGTAAAACCAGTGATCGTCAGCATGAGTTAGCGTGAGAATTCATTTAGCCAAAATTTTCTCGTAGACGCATATGTTGCATAGACAGTGGGGAATGTTGAGATCTCGCTCGGGGAACGGAACCACAATGGTCAGACTGCACAGCCACAGTCGCACCCGCGACACCGCGCCACGACCATGACCATGATCGCTTCCACAGAACAGCGCCATGTCAGCCTGGGGAGAAAAGCACCTGCCGTTGCAGCTTGCGACACACAATGAGCACCAGCCCCCAAGCACGTCTGCTTTGTCGTTTTCGAGTCGTTTATATATACCGCCTCCCAGCCATCCCCGTCCCAGAGTTGATCATGCCATATAGCTTCACAGTGACGGCGAGGTGCACGATTATGGCACATATCCGCGGCTACCATTAACGACGCGCGGACAAGGCGAGTTGCTCCTCCTCACATCCACACGAGCCGAATAAAATACTGCAGCTAATTTCCATCCGCATTCTTCATTCCTTATCTACTCCCCGGTTATGATGCTTATCCGCCTCGCTTTTCTATCATCCATGGAGCAAATGGATTCCTTTGCTCACGGTTCTCATTAATTTTGCAGCGATATCGTCCAAAATGATCGATCTCGTATGATCGGAATTGGACTCTGTCTAAACGATTGATGCTCAAGACGCATCGGCCTTCAACCTTCTATAGACGTTTAGACACTTGGGATCAACGCAACCGCTCGCTGGGATGTCAAATGTCGACCAGCGCCCTGATGTACCTCTCACGCAGGGAGGTATCTCGTGGCTAAGATACAAATCGTACTTAGCTCAACTACGAAGGTAGAGAACTTGTATATACTGTACCTAAGATACAAATAGTACTTCAGAGTACAGTAAGAATCAAATACATGAAAAGAAAAGAAAATACGATACCTTAGCTCAACTACGAAGGTAGAGAACTAAGGAAGGAGAGAGGGGGTTCCCGCGAACTCGCGCATGATATCAGAGAGGGGGATACGAAACAGAAACTAATATGCGCATACATACACGCATATGATTGTAAATTCAACAGTACCTTCTACGCATCCATCGCTGGCAAATCTTACGCTCGATTAATCTCCTCGTGAACTGCTCGCCGCTCTCCGTCCTGCGCTCGAATTTCTTAACTCTTGAATCGTTGCCTAGATCTCAATACCAGGCTACGTTCCTTGTGTATCCAACAGCCGGAAAAAGTATCCTCCATTCGCCCAACGGATTCTTTTCACTCGCTCTATACCTCATGCGTCGGTGAATCCTACACACACCGCGCCTTGCTTTCTCTCGCGCGCCCTTCGCCGCTCCCAGCCTGCGGTCATAAATTGTGATTTTACCCACAAATGCAGTATCCGCATTTTGAACCCCTTGCGGCTGCCTCCCTCCCAGTAGCCTCCACGCCAGCGCGCATCCGATGGTACCGCGCGGGACAAGCAAAATGCTCGCTCCAATCCGCTTTCCCGTTCGCTCGGCTACCGTCTTAACACTGTGAATTGAATTCCACCTAAACTTAGGTAGGTGACCCCCGTATACCGGTCTGATCATACATGTCCCATGTAAATCGACCCAGGTAAGTTTTCGGCGCCCAGATATCAGAAATCCATACAGGTAAATTCAACTTAGGTCATACATGTCTTCGCGCATACATATATTCTGGTGAGTACTTTACATGGGTGTCAATCTTCCTCGTACTCCTGCTCGTCCTGATGAAATGTCGTCTCACAGAGCGTGTCGCTGCGATCAATAATAACCCACTCTCCGTTCGCCTTGACGCCTCGCGTTTCAACCCGCCCGACTACGCTCTTTACCGGCGTAACGTTAAGGACGAATGATCGGCCGAGCTCGGTGTATGATAAAAGCGATGTCGAAGCGTCGCCTTTAACGTCCTTGGCTTCCGTAATGTGAGCGAGGACGTGTAGCTGTGGGTGAGGGACGCTGAAGTCGGGATTGGTGGGGAGGGTAATCGCCAAGATGAAGTCGAGTCGTCCATAGCCGATTTCATTCACCATTTCGATCTGTCTGTTATTGCGGTAATTTTTGTCTACCTCGCACTCGAACTAGACAGTGTTAGTATTTGAAGAAATGGAATGAGCCGACTTACCCGAATAAATGTGTTATCGCGCATACCATGTGCTGAAAGCGGGTTTCTCGAGCACGCGCACCCAATACAATCCCCCCGTCTCCAATCCGGAGCTTTCCCCAGCGCTCACACCGTTCAGGAAGATATTGCATTCATTCGTGATGCGAGCGCTCGGTGTTCATGTTGGTGCTTAGGAATGCCGCAACTCGGCGTCGGACGTTGGGTTGCATGCGGAACCCAGGCAGGCGAGGGCGTCAAAGGATGACATCGGGGTCTTGACCTATTAGATTGAGTCTGTGAGTAGACGAAAAAGACTTACATTCAGTATATTTTGTCTCCATCCTGCTTACGTCTACCGGTGCATCGGATTTTCCGAAGAGTAAAGCCTTTCGGACCTCCGAGAATCGCATCGAGACCGAGGTGAGCTGAGACATTTGAAGAACGTAGTTTCGGACAGTTGCAAACGGAACCACCCGCTGTCGAGCGCATGCGATAATCTCGCGGCAGTATCGTTCGGTGAGATAAGACCAAAAAACCCAGACCGGCCCGCATCGAAGGACTTCGTCGGCGATGTGGAGCAAGGCGTGGACTGTAAGTTTACAAACATAACGCCGGTTGTAGTTATACTGGTAATAATACCTAGAACAAGTTTTAGCCTAGAGAAAGGTGAGTAAAATCTTGACTTACTCTTCGTACCGCTCGACATATCCAGCAATTTTCTCGCATAGTTGTTCAATCCGCTCGGTTGTATTCTCGTACTGAATCAGACATTTGATGATCGCGACGAGTTCCATAAAATGATCATAATACTTTTTTGGGAGACGGCCTCGAAGCACAATAGGCCCAACATAGATAGACCACAAAGTCCAAGATTCACCACAGAAAAGTTGCCAGTGAGTCTCGATGTTACGCAATGGTCGAGAAAAGGCGCTAGGGATCAAGTACGTTGAAGCTTCGGTCTCGCGTCCAATGGCAGCCCAGTCAGCCTTTGAAATTAGATAATGTTCGCACCCAGCATTAGTTATTGAAGGGTGACCGCTGACCCAAAGCATGATCAAGTCGGGGATATGATTGAGCAGGAACAAGTGGAGGAATTCGTGGGGGTACAATGTCAGGCGCTGGAGCGAGGGGATGCGATCAAGTACAGTCCGGCCAGAAATGCCATATTGTTTAGCAAATTCCTCAAACTCAGCTTTAGACTGTGCCTTTTCTATCTTTTCCATCTGACGTTTCATCCTCTCCTCGGTCCGATACGGCACTGTGGGAAGTCAGGGCCGTAACCTAAGGCCCGAGATTCACGTCAATAAAATGCTCCAGGAACCTAGACTCCTTCCCAGCCGACGAGCACGTGACGTCAGGGAAAATACAGGGTTCTTTTCACTCATGACTTCGTGCTCGGACGACTGGCCCCAATTGTATGTTTATTTGTGTTTACCCAGGGCCTCACCCTGTGCTGACACAGAGCTACGCTGTTCGTGCGTCACTCTGAGGTCACTCTGGAACACTCCACGTGACTTTCGCAGTCATCTCTTGGTCACTCTTACCCTCCACCCTGCAGTATGCTCACACAGCGACAATTTTTCTTAGCAACAGAGCTTTTTACACAGGAGAACATCTCACTGACGGATCTCATATGTGCATATATACAACCCGGCTTGGAATGCTACCACTTGACTAGCCACGCACAAGCTCTACGCGGTAATCTATGTACTCCAAAAAATCTCAATTTAGTTATGTCTCATTTGCTAAGCTTTTCAACTACACAAGGGATCATAAAAAAGCTAGCTAGAAATATTACGACTCACCAATATGTCGAAGAGATGCATACAATCATCACTCCAAGTGCTGGGTTTCACTTCAACTCACGCTCGGATGCGACCTCCCAGTTTGAGCGATTTACAACGATGAGAGCAGGCAAGATAATCCACGAGCGCTGCCCTCACCTGTGGAGACTTTTCGGAGTGTTACTGAACGTTCCCATAATGCACACAATGTCAGCATCATTTGCTCGCAACAGGGACTATCTTACCAAGTTGGAATTCGATGTGACCGAACTCAAGCGAAGTGGGCTGAGACAACCTGCCGAGTCAAAAAGAGAAGTAGTCTCGGGCGATGATGATTTGCCAGATGATGATTGGGGTGCGGACTCGGAGGAGTCAGATGACGAGGGCGAAAGCAGCGTTCCAGTTCCGAACCAAAGCGCCGAATTACAGTCTGAGCCTCGTCACAGTCCTCCGAATTGGAAGACGAGTGTGGGATCAAAAAGAAGGAAAGAAGGCGATTACCACCTAAAACAGATGAAGCGTACAAGCATTGTGAGTGCAACGTTCGACCGTACTGCGAACAAAGACTCACCTAAATTGATACAAAAGCGACGAGCTACTTTGTTTACTATATGCATGAGGAATAGCAACATGCGATGCAATGGGATGCAAACCGTTGTTGGAATGTTTGCGCACTCGACGAATACGCCTACAAAAGTTATCGAGATGATGTCGCATGCTGGCCTCAGTATTGCACCTAGCACAATCGACCGAATGAGTGATCGAATGTCAAAGGAAGCTGGAAAAAGACTGAAAACACACCTTCATAATATGGTCTTTGGTGCTGCCTATGATAACCTCGAGGTCACGTACGGTAGCGAGCAGCCAACACTTACACATGGCACGAAACTTGCCCATTTAACAACGGCCACTCTTGTCCCGCTCCGGCCAGGAACAAAAAAAGAGGATCTTTGCATTTCTGAAGAACTGTGGGCTAACTCGGTACACAATCCCGATAGAGCAAGCGACGCACCTCCAGTTGATCTCTCACACGATCGCTTCTTGGATCTAGTAGCTAGGGCCCCTGCGGTTTCGGTTTATCCGTACAAACCGACGGATCGAATTTCGGTTTGTGGATAGGATAGCCGAGCCGGGACTTGCATACATCCGAAACCGAAAACTGCGAATAGCCGAGAATGTTCTCGGTTGGTGAGTCAGCAGCGGCGGGGATTTCAAATTGACCAGCCCAACCAAATCCCGCCTTCGAGGCGCGTATATATAAGCAGCGGCGGCGCATCAATCGATCCCAAAACTGATTTGCTATGTCTTCTGTTAAGGTTTCTCCTACATTGCCCGAAGGGCAACCATCCAAACGTCGTCGCATTAATGACATCGATAGCGACAACTGCCCTCTTTCCGATGATCCGGCTGTTGTACCTGATGCTGTTCGTGCCTGCCGACGTGCTATGAGTTATCGTGCCTCGATTTGTAACGCTGCAGACAGTGTACACTTCTCCCAAAATCGTTCACTTGTGTACAATTTCGTCGATATGTTTGATCCTGTATTAGATGATCTCGGGCGGCTGGTTTCATGCACTCTACGCTGTGGCATTTGTCGAGCAGGAAAAGGATGGAAATGGATCAGAGGTGGACGATCACGAGGTTCTACGTCAAACGCTCGTCTTCACTTGAAAGAAAAGCACGCACTCATATGGGAAAACGCCTGTCTAGTTGACGAATCTTCGGGTCCGGCAGCAAGACCGAAGGCCGAGAACAGCACTTCTCCGGAACAGGGAGTTCAGGATATGTCAACGGTTGCTCAGGAGGTGTGTGTATAAGTTTATATCTACTTCTTGTTTATATACTGACTATATGCTACTGCTTCAGTTGTTTAATATGGATGAGCTATTCCGATGCTTGACAAGATGGATTGTTACTGGCAATCAGCCCTTCAGCGAAGTTGAAAACGAGGAGTTTCAAGATATTCTTACATATCTCAAACCAGCACTTGAAGGTCATCTGCTTAAGGCTGAGGCCATTCGGGAACGTGTTTTCAGCCACACCGAAACCATGCGCCGCTCAATGAAGCAATATCTGAGATCTTTACCAGGACTCATGGCTATTGCCTGCGATGCCTGGACGTCTTCAAATAAGATTGCATTTCTTGCAATAATGGCCAGTTGGATTACCCACAATTGGTGGCTGGAGGAAAGCCTGATTGACTTCGTTGAACTGCACAGGGCGCATGATGGCCAGAACATGGCAAATGCCGTGGCTACAACTATATCTGAGTTGGGAATCGGGGACAAACTATTAGCTCTTGTGAGCGATAATGCAAGTAGTAATGGTACTCTTGTGCGCCACCTTGCTGCTGCCCTAGAACGATCCACCTCCACTACACGCTGGGACGGCGAAAAAGGTCATATACGTTGTCTATCTCATGTAATCCACCTTGCCGTCATGTCGCTGTTACGAGGCGTTTCTGCAATCCCGCCATCGACAGATATACGAGATTTCGATCCGACAGACCTGAATCTTACAGCTGAAGATGCGGAGATGGTCGTAGCATCAGACAATCAGGAGGCTAATGAGGACGATGACAGCTCAATAGCTGACTTTGCTGTTAATCTCTCTTCAGCAATCGACAAGGTACGTGAATGGTTCATCTCATTTAAAAATCAATTAATCACATAGTATTTGCACATATAGATTCGAAAGCTTGTTAAGCTTATCCGCTCTTCACCCCAGCGTATGGACCTGTTTCGATCGATTGCTGAATCCATTGAGGACTACCATGAGCAGAAGGCTGCCGACATAAACAAGCCTTACAAACGGAAGAAGATAAAAAATCTTATTTTAGATGTCGTAACCCGGTGGAACTCCACATTCTATATGCTTGAGCGTGCTTTGGAGTTTTCTGAGGTACACTAAAACTCACCTTGACAGTTGGTTCTGTAGTGAATATTAATGAGTATTCCTTCCAGACAATTGACTCGCTTACATCGCACCCAAAAATCAAGATATATCGGCATTATGCACTCTCAAAGCGCGACTGGGAGATTGTGACCCAGATATGTAACTGGCTCAAGGTATTTTGATTGTTACAGATAAGAAAGCACACACATGAGCTCACTTTTTTTCCTAGTTCTTTTGCGGCGCTTCGTCCATGATGGCCGCAGAGAAATATCCCACTCTCAGCTTCTCATTGCGCATATACTCTGTCCTGATTGCGCATATATCAGCTTTAGAGAAAAGCATTTCAGTCAAGAGATCGCCTGAATTGCTGAATGGTGTACGGGCTTGCAAGGAAAAGCTCCTGGAATTCTTTGACCAGTCTACTTATGATTCAGAGTACTATTTCTTTGCGACAAGTAAGCTATCTTGAGCCCAATTGTAGCAAACCTATTCACTAACATTCAATTAGTCTTAGATCCTCGATTTAAGGGCGAACTATTCAAAGCTCAACAGCCGCACACATCAGATTTGTTCTCTGAAGAGTGGGTTGAGGATTGCACAAGATCTCTATATGACACGTGTAGCAAATTCTATTCAGGCAACAATGCTCACACTTCAGCACCTGAATCGCAAATTTCGCCCACTCCGATTGCTGATGATAACGATGACAAGTTTACACGTGCTTGGAAGCAACAACTACCTAGGCGAGACAGCGTTCTACCAGGCTTTGCTTCTTCGGTAGCTGAGATACGCGAGTATCTTAAGGAGGAAGTTACCACCTTGCCGCCTTTAGATTAGTGGCACCTGAATGCGCATCGCTTCCCTCGACTTGCCGCAATGGCTCGAGACTTCCTGTGTATACCAGGTATGTCACTAGCGCCGCTACAACCGTGCCTTCCAACCTAACCGCTCCCTCAGGTACATCTGTTGCCGTGGAGCGAGTTTTCAGTGCAGGTCGGGATGTGATATCGTTGCGACGTGCCTTGCTTTCTGCAGACACAATCCGCTCTGATGAACTACCGTGCCAGAATAATACTTGAGAAGAAATTGAGATACGCATCGGGTTCTGCATAATTGGGGACATGTATATATTATCATTCTCTATGTCTGTACACAAATTGGGTTTTGTGTTCGCAGCACACGTCATAATGACACGTGATATCCGATCAGCATCGGCTAACCGCGAGTGGGGCGGATTGTACGCGGCTCTGTTCTGTTGATGAGGTAATATTCGCCGGTTTTCTAGCTCATTCGATCCGAACCGCATCCGCAGGAGCCCTACTAGTAGCGAAAGGATCATTTGCTCAGGAGGACGAACGAAGCGTCAAGTCGTTGTATGCATGGCACGTCAGACAAATGCTACTCAGCGAGGACACTGATACAATCGCGCCCGCACTAAAAGAGAAATTTCGTGCAGATGAGCTTGGGTCGCCAGTCAGTCGAGGGTCAATAGAGCCAATCAAAACGGAACAAATACCTCTTCGTGCGGCAGAAATAAATGTCTCGACCAATCACGGGAATGCCACAGCAATAGAACATATTCTGAATCAGACAAATATAACCGACGAGGACTTGGAGAAGATTATACTTATAATGCATGGCGATATGGGAACCTACAAGCATATATTGAGTCTTCTTGAGAGCCGATCGATTGAAGCTACTGCACGGAATCGACTTCAGTTTATTGTCTTTATAATTGGCTGGTTTCATACTCGAATGGCCATGGCTAACTCACTTTGGCGACTGTATATTGAACCGGACAAGCCTCGCTTGGGCCATACTCCTAGCCCGCACTCGATATTTCGATGCTGTTCAATCCTGCGACCCCGCGAAGAAGGAAAGCTTAGTAGTAACCCGGGGTTTTGTCGAACGCACAATGTGATCCAGCATGTCCTACACGCCTCTATTGTTGATTGTTGGAGGTTGCTTGTCAAGGAGAAATATGGTGTTGATCTGAAAAATTGGAAACCAGACTGGGTGGATATCGAATGTTTGTCGGCTGAGCTTGTTGAGTTGTATGTCGCCGATACAATGTATTCTCCAGCCCAACCTGGGACAACCGAGGGCGATATGATCAAGGACCAAATGCGATTATTCAATCGAGACGCGCTGCTCTACGTCTCGATCACGCGAGCCTCAAAGTATGGCGACATCCAGTGCATGTGTGACCTGCTACCGTTGTGGGTATATTTATGGAGACATACTAAAAATCATAAATACGCACGACACATAACTGAATTCCTGATCCAATTGGATGGAGGTTGGCTGCCAGAACTCGCTAAAATCGTTCAAGAGAATTGGTTGGTCAATCCTACGGGCAAAGCGGATGGGTTCCGGGGCGTTGACTGGCTAGTCGAACGGAACAACTTCATGAGTAAATGTCTGTACTCTGGCTCCAGTTCAAATCGCACGGTCCAAAGACTCATCAAGGAATCGCCGTTGATTATGGATTATCAAAATATACATGGTCTCATTGAGCGCAGCTACGGTTTGACTGAGCGCACCGTCTACCATCCACCCCCTGTGATGAAAGAAACATTAGCTCGACTTCAAGAACATCTTCGAGCTGAGAAAATGAACTCACATTGTCCCGGGCGAGTACTATCGCGTGCTCCGGTGAACGCTATCGCTGTTGGCGTCCAGCTTGGCGTCGAATCGCCTGGAGAGTCGTGGATAGCCGCTGCTGATGATGCGATTGAGCCTGAAATGGAGGTCGATGGAATACTGCTGGTTGGTGAAAACGAATTAGGATACGTATTACGCGCAGTAGACCTTGCCGTAGATGAATAAGGAGAGAACGAAGTCAGGAAAGAATGCAATGTACTAATATTTGGATAATATATGGGGTTAGGAAGTGTGGTATGAGATGGATATCCAGGATGATACGCATGTGGGTAATGAGTGATTGGGTAAAATGGAGTGGGGTAATGGTTAGCTGCAATGGGGGCTGGGTGGGTGTTAGTCGGTGGAAGTGCCGAAGTGGATGGCGATGGGCTATGCTTCAGTGTGGGGGGGTCGTCTGGCCGAGCAGGTGTGGCTTCTGACGCCTTGATCATGTCCTGTCGCTCCTTCTGCTTCTTGTTACATCTGAAAACATTCCTCGCTATTGATTCGATTCAGCCGCTGTCTCAGTGTATCAGACCGACACAAAAAACTTACAGTTATGGCCAGCCTCACCACAAGCACTACAGTGAACCTGAGCCTGAGGTTTCTTGGAAGGGGGGGCTTGAGAGCGCTGCGCTTCTGTTCCCCCAGAGACAACAGGGGGTTGCTGAGCTGTTGGTGTGTTCGTGGGAGGGGGATAAGCATTGAGAACGATCTTGATTATCTGATGGCCGTAGTGGTCGTGGTAGTGCCACTTTGGAACGTGGCGCTTGAGGTCTTCGGCCGTACGAATCAGGCCACGGCGAGCCAGAGGCACAATCCTCTCAACTTGCTCATTACCGAGGATACCTCGCCCTCCAATCATATGGTTCGGTCCCCAGCGCGCTGCCGCCTCCTCCTTGCGCCAGATCTCCAGTGCCTCGCGAAGGCCTTGATCAGTCGTGGACCATTGAGTAGGGTCTTCATTTCGGAGCTGGACTTGAGGTGGAGCACGTTTGGAAGTAGGAGGAGTATCGGTGACGGTCATGAGTGATTTGGCAATCTCGGGATTGCAGACGTCGCAGCACTCGGACGCAGGAGGAGGGGGTCGACAGCAACGTGTACAGCAGAACCCCTTGCTTCCCTCTGTCGTATGAAGATATGTATTAGTATATGTATTTGCTTGTGTATTTTTGCGAACATTACCTTCAGGAATCGCAGGGTTGGCAAAAAACTGATTGCCGGCCACGCGACGGCATCCGGATCGAGGTGTTGATGTGCGCCGTTCATGAGCATTGATGAATGTATCCATAACGTCTTCGACACTTCGGGTACGCCTATGTCGTTTCTTAGGAGGCTCCGCACTGCCTGGGTTTGCCTGAGATGACGATGAAACCGTTGCCAACTCAGGTTTGATGTCTAAGACACCATTACCTTGATTCGCGTCGACGCTTTTGTTGGCCTTTCGTTTCTTCGCTGCCTGACGCTTTTCTGCCTGCTCTTGTAGCCGTTTCTTGGTATGGTCAAAGTATTTCAATTCAACAATGAGAATCGCAAACCCGACCAACGCAGGGTTTCGCACACATCTGCCAAACCGCTGGAAAAGCGTACAGAATTTGGTAGGTAGCTGAAACTGTACAATCAACTCGATATCCGATATATCGATCCCCTAGCGAGTTATATGAGCTCACATTGGCGAAGATGGTTAAGAGACACGTACCATTCCGACAACGTCAGTGCATACAATGCCAAAAATACGCCCAGCTCGCAGATCTTCAAGTGCCCGAATACAGAATTCACGGGACATATCCGAATGTACCCAGACCACAAGATTACGGAGCTCACACGGGAGCCGGCCACGAAGAAATTTCCCTGCAGCAACACACTGCACACGGGAGTTCATAAATAGCAAGAATTTTTGAGGAGGTGGAGAGTCTGTAGTTAGACCAAGCGGAATAAGGAATGCAGTGTCGAAGAACGATTGTGCCGAGTGTTGCATTTCGTGAACCACCGGAATAATGTTCGGTCGATCATTCGAGGATCGAAGAACTTCTACTTTGTCGCCCAAGCCCAATGATGACTTCAATTGGTCGACCATCTTCGGTGTAAGGGTTGCCGATAAGCCTAGAAAAGTTGCATGTCGGATTTGATTGGGCAGGAAGGATAGTTTCTTGTAAGATGGCCGAAATCCACCCCAGTCCAAAACACAGTGTGCTTCGTCAAAAATCACACGTGTAACTCGCTCACAAAACTGTGTTGATCTCCATAGATAGGTCTCAAAACGTGTGTCTTCTTCGACATACTCTGGGGATGTAACCACAAGTTGGTACTTCCCACTAGCGATATCCTGGAAACAGTAAGTACAATAGTCCCTATTGAGCTTTAAAATTGCACACACCTTGAATGTTTGGTCTGTAGCTGTCTTGGATGTTAGGTTGATGGCTTGAATACCAATAACCTCAAGTACGGGGTGAATAGAATGCTGATTGCCCAGCAACTGTAAGGGACAAATGAGAAGACAAATCCCTTCAGATTGCCACAAGAACGGTAGCAGGAAGGTGAGCGATTTCCCAGATCCAGTCGGAGAAACCAAGATAGTATGTTTTTGCTCAAGCTGCAGCTGGCATGTTTGAGCTTGGAAGAGACAAGGAGAGACATTGAAAAATAGCTCAGCACACGACCTGATATCATCCAAGCCAATGTGCTGCTTGGGCCAAGGTATGGGCATTGTATAAATTAAAGGTTATAAAAATGCGAGGTACATAGATGAGGGAGTGACCAAGAGATGACTGCGAAAGTCACGTGGAGTGTTCCAGAGTGACCTCAGAGTGACGCACGAACAGCGTAGCTCTGTGTCAGCACAGGGTGAGGCCCTGGGTAAACACAAATAAACATACAATTGGGGCCAGTCGTCCGAGCACGAAGTCATGAGTGAAAAGAACCCTGTATTTTCCCTGACGTCACGTGCTCGTCGGCTGGGAAGGAGTCTACCAGGAACCGGACAATCCGGTCCATAAAGAATGCCCCTGGGGCCTTCTCGCGCTCGATCCAAAACACCAGTTTAAGGTCCGAGCCTCCATAAACAGCCAAAAAGTCTGAATTCGGCCTTCGGAGCTGCCTTTTGGCGGCTCGAAATGTCTGAAACGTGCCAAACTGTTCTCGGGACCTTTTTTGTAGTCCCGGACACCTCAGACAGGTGCCGTGGACGATGCTCCTGGGGAAGTAAAAAACGGCCCCAGGGGACTGTGCATGGGTCCTCCCGTATCATATTTTCCGTGCCAAGGAACCGGTCCTTGGGCCATAATTTACTGTTCACGCAATGACATGTAGAATAATGTATCGTATTTCTGAGCTATGGAATGTTCGTATATCGTGGGAGGTCGCGTACACATAACTGTAGGGACCTGGAGACATCACTGAACATAACGAAAGGCAGAGATAATAGAGCAAATAGAGTATCGTGTAGGTCATGAAAGAGAAAAGGAAAAAATCCATTGGGGGGTGGAGGTTACGATGTTCCCATATCGCACATCGGTTAGATCAAGAGATTGTGTTATTCGAAAGTACCAGTTACCGGCCTTCTTCCGTGAGGCGCGAATGGACTGAGCCTTAGTAGCAGCCTGTGAGTTGTATTGATACATTAGTTATCGAACTCCCGATAGCTTGCCCACTTATCGATGAACTCTGTGTGACCCACTGTCGAGTTGTGCGGCGAGTTGGCTGGTTCCCGTCTATGTCGCCGCTCGAGTCGGGGGTTTTGCGTTGCGACTTGCGCAAGCCGCCAGCCCCACAAGTAGCACTGTAGGAAGTGCGTGGATCTCATCAAAGTCCCCTGGACTACGACGTCCTCCCTTGGCGTCCCTAAGGGACGCCGGGGAGATCCCGTCAAAAAATCAGTCCATAGGGATCCATTTTTGACAGGCCGAGCCGTGGTCTCGCGAAAGCAAATTGGACGACCAGGGACGCCGTGGACGGCTTTAAGTCCCTCGGCTCCGGCGGTCTGGACTCGAGGGCGGCCAGGTCCTCTAAGGAGTCCAAAGCATATAGAGAGGTCGAACGAAAGATGATATATAGCAATAACTTTAGAGCGAGAACTACACGTGTGGGAGAGCTAAACAACACACGGAAAATATAAAGAAAAGGGGAAGAGCAAAATAGCTCAACGTTTGATACAGCGCAGTCATGTGTCATATGGGCGAAAGAATAGGGGGACAGTGCGTAGACGGCGAAAGTGAACTCCAAATACAAGAAATAAAAGTACGAATCGTGACATGCGAGAGCAAAGGAGCGAGTGCTGCTGTTTCAGTACAGCTCGGGGTTTAATGCGGGATCGGGGATGCCGTCGTCGTTGTTGAACTGGGTGCGCGCACCTCGACTCCGGTCCAGAATCGCCCATGTATTTCGACCGCCGACCTTTATCCTTCCGACGGCAGCATGTACCGTTCCAAGATTGATGATATGGGCAGTCTCAAGTCGGTTATACGTAACGAGGGGGTTTTCGGGAAGTGTCGCATCGAGACCGCGTGTGTCGCTGCACTCTTCAACGAGAGCCAGTAGATAAGGTTTCCGAACTTCCACCCTATCTTGATGTTAGCGTACTACAAAAGTTTCAAAAAATATAGACTCACGGGCGGTTTTGCTTGTATTCGACGTAGAATATATCTTTGACTCGGCCGTAGTGGAGCACGCGATGTGCCTGGTCCTCGAGGTGGTTGAAGCGATAGTTTTCATCTGGCAACAGCTCGTACTAGCCAGATTTGTGTATTAGTGCTGCAAACGCAAGAAGGATAGGTGCATGCAAAATACGCACCCGTATGAATGAGTTATCGCGAGACTTTGGGGAGGCCTGAATCAGACGGGCCGCACGAACTCGGTCCCCCATACTTGTCATGCGAAATCTGCCATGACGAACAAGGGTGTCCCTCTTAGCGACTAAAACGTCCAGAATTAATGGACGTAATTTATGCTTATATCGTCCATGGATTCTGTCCGTCCGAACTGAAATTATGGACGAAAAGCATCTATTCAAACGTCCACAATTTTACGGTACTTAAGAAGGGCCGCTTTCTGGACGTTCTGCTCAGTCGCGTTTTGACGCCTCGGGAGGAGTTTTGTCTAGGTTTTTATGGATGTTTAATGCACTCTATATGGCTGTAATTTGTTAGGTTTCTTACGGATTCAACAGCCGTTTTCTGACAGACTGTAGCGTCGTTATGAACTGGAAAATTGTTGGCGTTCATACTGTTTGTAACTAGATTTTTCAACCCTAAAATTTACCTGAATGTGCGGACCGAGCGTACATATTATTTCGGGCAGAATACATGACGAAATATTGACATTTAACAGGCTTTTACATACACGTTTCGATCAAAATTACTAGATATAGTGACAGGGAAAGAAATATGCCAGAACTTGACTGTGCATGTGCGATCACATGTCCTCATCTATATCCTCGTCCTCATCTTCGATTGACGAATTCGATTCCGAATCCTCGTCCATCGACGACGAAGAGGACCCCGACAGCACCGGCACCTCTTCCTCGGATGAGTCGGAGAGACGTTGCGCTGTCCACCCTTCGTCCTCGTCCTCGTCCTTGCCCTCACTCCTTCTGGGCTTCATTTCCTGGGCTCCCCGTTTACCGTTAGTCCTGGCCTTGTGAGGGTCGTGGTTGACTGCGGTCGACTCACCCCGCCTTCCACGCTTCTTGGGACCGCCCGCTCCCTCACCTCCTTCCTGCTTGCGCTTCCTACTCTTTGGGGCCGCTGCTGACGCGAGCTCCTTGGCCTGGGTCGGTTTGGTCTTCGAACGGCGCGGGAGTTGCTCCCTGGCTGGTAGTCGAGGAGATTTCGGCTTCAACGGGGATTCCTTGTTTCCGTCCTCCTCGCTGGCGCGTTTCCTCTTCCCAGTCGTTGCGACGGCCGCTTTTGAAGAGGGTGTTGGCGGCGAGGAGTTGTCCTGTGCTCCTTGGGCGGCACTTTGTTTTTTCAACCAGCGTTCCCTGGATTTATCGGGGACGGGGACACCTCCGTTGATGACAGCAAGAGCGGCGGCAGCAGTACTTGAGCGGGCAGCGCCCTCGGGCAGAGAAGGGTCGCTGGGAGCAGGTGTATCGCCCGCAGTAGTGTCGCCGTGCGAGCCGGACAACGAAGGGGGAGGAGGTGGCGGGTCACGAGACGCTTCGCGGCCAGGCGTGCCGTTGGTTGATGGCCTCGGGGACGCGACCGGAGAGCGGCGAGGCGCTGGCGAGGCGCCCTCGACTCGCCGAGACGTTGCGGGGTGGCGAGAACCATCAGCACCGTGTGCGGCTGGGGAGCTGTGCCTAGCCTGCGACGACTTAGACAAAGACGACTCTGTAGTGGTGGTGAGCAATGTGAATATAACATGAACTATCTGCCATGCCTGGTTCGCCCATGACATGGCGATTTTTTGTGACTGTGGAAGGAATTGTCAGAAAGATCGCAACAACAAAGATTTGGCGAAACATACCGTGAGGGGCCGTTTCTTTGAGTCCTTTCTGGCCGTCTCCACGACCATTGGCACCATTGTCCGCACTTCCAGCGCTGGCACCATCGTCGTTGCCACTCGCACTGTGCTCGCCCGCGCTATGAAGCCTTTTCATAGCTGTTGAAGAACTGTCAGATCAATCGCAAGGACGAAGCGGTGAGAATACATACCTTGAGCCGTTTCTTCAGCTCCGTTGTCGTCGCCACGACCGTTGGCACCTCCATCCGCATCACGGGTGCTGGCACCAGCGATACTGCCAGCCCCAGCGCCAACCCCAGCATTGCCTTCGTCGCTGCCATCTTCATCCTCATGGCTCGACTTTTTTGCTTTCGCTCGAACCATTTCCTCCTCCTTCTCCCTTGCCCTCTTCTCTCTCTTCTCCTTCTTCTCCTTCTTTTTCCTCTTCTTCTCCCTCCGCTCGTCGTCGTCGTCCTCATCAGAGCTTGAGAGCTCGTTCATGACGAAGGTTTCGCGCATGTGATTGAAGGTCTCTTGGATCAACTGTAGCGCGCCCCAGTTCTTCTCGAAACGACTGAGCTCCGGGACACGTTTTGTTAGCTGGCGGCAAAATTAGCTATAAATTAGTAATAGACACAGAAGAACCATAGAAAACTCACAAGAGCCACGGCGGCGCTGACATCGCTGGGATCCTGCTGCTTCCAAGGTTTCAGTAGGTCCAGGGGAGCTCGGTCGACAGCCCAGCGTGTATATGACTACAAAGACGATTAGTATAGCGTGTGGTCAATAAGAAAACAGGACATACGCGACACTGGAGCCAGCGCCCCTTGCTCCCAGTCCAGCCCAACCACACGCGCCACTTGTCCGCCTTGATCTTCTCTTTCCGATCAGGCTGCGCAATGCGCTCGACGTTGGTTGTTGTAGAGCCAGAATTGGATGTACGAGGGGCGGGGGTAGGTTCAGAATGCGCCTCATTCATGAGCTTGTTGCGCTCAGCACGAAGTCGAGCGTTTTCAGCTACCAGAGTTTGATTTAGCTGCAGCAAAAGAGAGTGCCAACGAGGAACATACCACGAAGACGAGCGGTCTCATCGTCTGACGACTCAGACTCGGACTCAGTTAAGGTGCCATCTTGTTGTGGCGCAGGAGGGGGGGCCTTCTTCTTCTTCTTGCGACTTTTGTTGAGTGTCGCAGCGATGTCTGCGTCGATGTGGTGGTTGCCATCCGAGTCGGAATCGGAGTCGCGGCGGGCGCGCTGCTTGCCCTTGCTGGGTTTGGTCTTGGGCGCTGAATAGGGCATGAGAGTACAGGAGAGGAAAAAAATCAAGTGTGCACTAGGAGGGAAGCGATGAGATGGTCGTCAAGAGGAGTAGAAGAGACTCACCTCAATCCATGACAGGGGGGGCGGCTAGTGCGACAACGGTCGAATATCTGATCATTGTGGTGGTAGGGTCTGAATGAGGGGAGCTGATGTTCGATGTTCGGATTCGCCACATGACGTCAAGCGTTGTGCATCAGTGGAGCATCGGCGGATGCAGATGGTCACGTGGCCCTTGGACGCTGGCCTTTCGCTCCCCGACCATCGCCAACACCCTGTGCCCACGCCACATCAGCGTTCATCTAGTGGCTCCAAAAACTGGACACTCAGCCCATAATTAATCATGTGCTTCTAGCAGTTTTTCCTGGTGCTAAGCCAGTTTGTCGTCCCTCGCCTCCTTGTCCACTTGTTCGGCAACACAATACATGGAACCATGGCACGATGGTGAGCTAGAATACCAATATATTCAATCATATGGCCCTAACATTTGAACCCAAGTGTCTGTCTCCGCTCCACACGATTTGCGCGGCCGTATTTTTGCGACCGGGACTTGCACTTAGTGCACGAAGTAGATGAGTTTTCTCTTGTTTGAGCATTCAATGGATCGTGGCTAATTGTTGATGAGTTGTTGGCCTTGTTTGTAGACTATCGCGGAGGCGAACACTGTCTTGCTGCCTTTGCAATCGAGAGTTTGCCTCCGTGATCGCGTTTCTCAACAACTGGGCGTCATTGTTTGTCTTTAGCACCGTGTCGTGTCTGGCAGTCTTGGAAAGTGCCACTTGCCGTGCCGCGTTTCACAATGGGTCCAGCTGGTACGTTGTGCTTATCCCAGTTGCCAAATTTGTGCTAATTTATTCTTATAGGATAAAAATCAGTGTTGTTTGTCAGTGCCCCAGTTTTGGCAGCGCTGCAAATAACTCGCAGCACGCCTTATTTCTCCTCCCAGGTATGTGTTGCTTTTCTTCTTTCAGACTGAATCGGCTTTCATGATGGCTAACATGCTTTGTTGCCAGTCATGGCTGCGCATTATACCCTTGAGTGCCCCGATTGCAAGAAAGACCTTTCTTGCAAAACGGTTCGGCGTCACATTCGTTTGGGATGCCCTGGTAGCCCTCGTCGGAGGAACAAGTTGGTTCAATCTGCTCAATGGGCAATTCGTACCGGTTACACTTCTCGCCCTCGTGACCGCTACTATCATAAACGGAAACGACCTACATCTCCTTGGCCTCAGCCTTCCAATCCCCCTGAACAATCTGATCCGCCCGAGCCACCCGAGCCCCCTCGCAAGCGTCGTAAACGCAAACGCCGCAAGTCTCGGTCTCGGTCTCGGTCTCGGTCACATGATCGAATGGACTTGGATGCACGCCTTCGTCATCCGGACTTCCATTTAGACTCACCTGGCGCTGGGCCATCGACCAGGTTTCCATCTCCCCTTATACCTGAACCAGCAAACATTGCGGATGATCCACTGGCGACTCTCTACAAGGCACAGCCGTGGCTTAAGGGACTATCAATCGAGGATGTTGCCCGCATGCGAACGCAAGAGGACATAGCTAAAGACGGAGGTACGTGTATTCACTTATCACACCAATTTAAATGCTTATCATATTCCAGGCTTTCAGCTCTCGCCCGAAGACCTGCTTCTTGCTGAGGCATTCAACTACAAGGTGACCCTGGATGCTACCGGGCGTCAGTTTGAAGCACTCCCTTTCGCATTCCCCGGCCGCCTTGATGGTTTTCCGACAGAGAGCGAGTATACTTCTCGCATGATCCAGTTGACTGGCATGAAGGGCATCCGCATCGACTGCTGCATCAACTCGTGCGTAGCGTATACTGGCCCGTATAAGAGGCGCCTTGAATGCCCTCGCTGTGGGGCCTACCGATACAAACGTGATAAGCGTTCTTGCACCGGTGTTCAAGCTCGACACTACTTCCTCTACATACCCCTGATCCCCCGCCTTGTCAATATGTACCGAGACCCTACGACGGCACGTCTGCTAGGTTATCGTGCACAACGTCGACCACGCCCTGGAGCCTTGTGCGACATATTCGATGGCCAGCACTATACCAACCTGTTGAAGTGTCGTGTCAAAGTGCGTGGTAAACCTGAGAACCACCACTACTTTTCGTCACCGACAGACATTGCTCTTGGATTGTCGACCGATGGGGTTGGTCCCTTCAAGACTCGCACCAAACAGTGTTGGCCATTGGTGGTTTTCAACTACAACCTCGACCCAGTCATTCGTCACCGCCTTGAGAATTTGCTATGTCTCGGTGTTATCCCTGGACCAAACTCGCCTCAGGAGCTCGACACATTCCTCGAACCGTTTGTTGACGAACTTGAGGAACTTGCCCATGGTGTTGCGGCCTTCAACGGTGAACAGATGCACCCATTTTGTCTGCGCGCCCATCTCCTCACTTGCTTCGGTGACATGCTGGCGGTTGCCAAAATGATGTGCATGAAGGGTGTTAACGGGAAACATCCATGCCGTGCTTGCAAGATCATTGGTATCCGTGCGCTCAATTCAAACACACACTATGTCCCCTTGTCCCAACCCTATGCTGCTCATGACGAAGGACCTCAGTCATATGACCCACTCAATCTCCCACAACGCACCCATTATGAATTCCTTCAGCATGCCCTTCATGTTGAGAAGTCAAAGACAAATGCCCAGGAAGATCGTCGTAGCCGCAAAACCGGCATCAACGGGCTCTCAACCCTTGCTCGACTCGGTTCGCTTGACTTCCCAGGCTCATTTCCTCACAACTTTATGCATCTGATGTTCGAAAACATACTGCCAACGCTAATCTCACTTTGGACCCACTCCCACAAGTACAAAGAGTTTGGGAGCGCAAATGACGACTACATATTCAGTAACTCCATTTGGTCAGCGCTTGGCATGACCTGCGCTCAGAGCGGCAACACCATCCCCTCGCGGTTTGGATGTCGTATTCCGAATCTGGCTGACCACCGCTCACATACCACATCGGAGAGTATGTTACTTTTCGCAACACTACTCGGCCCTGCCCTCCTTCGTCGCCAGTTCACCAGGGAGGCCTATTATCGGCACTTTGTTGAGCTTGTCAAGCTTATCAGCAAATGCTGTGCGCTCTCGATCACTTGCGATGATCTCAAGTCAATCCAGGAAGGGTTTGCTCAATGGGTACAAAAGTATGAAGAGTACGTATCATTCATTATTCTGTTTACCACTCATTCTCTTTGGCTAACCACACATCTCAATGAAGGCTTTACTATCGTAAGACTCGGAGCTGTATCCGCGCCTGCACCCTCCTGCTCCATGCTCTTCTCCATGTTGCTGATGACATTGAGATGATGGGCCCTGTCTGGTGTTACTGGGCATTCCCAATGGAGCGTTACTGTGGGTCGCTTGCACAGGCAAACATCAGCAAACGCTTCCCCTATGCATCCCTCAACCGCCGCATCCTCCAAATCGCCCAGCTTGCCCAACTCAAGCTCATCTACAGCCTACGTGAGCACCTCAACATTGAGCGCCAGCGAATCACAATTGTCTCTGGCACAAGATATGACGGCCATCCCAATCTTG
Organism: Ceratorhiza oryzae-sativae; assembly: GCA_030998015.1. NCBI lineage: Eukaryota > Fungi > Basidiomycota > Agaricomycetes > Cantharellales > Ceratobasidiaceae > Ceratorhiza > Ceratorhiza oryzae-sativae. The sequence goes on along the minus strand of JARWMV010000079.1, from coordinate 41,045 downwards.
TGTTCGCTCACCCATATCAGGAGACTCCCCTTAGCCTTAGTACAGGGCAGAAGGTGGCTGCGTATCTTGCTGCCTACCTTGGGATCGACCCTGTACCTGTGCGTCAGGCCATTGATGGGCGGGCTTTCACTCAATGGGGTCGTATGCAGCAGGTTGACCTGAATGGGGGTGGTGACCTAATTCGTGGGCATGCCTTATCACCAAGCTCTGATCGAGAGTTGCGTGATGCATCGTTTGTCAAGGTGAGCTCAACACAATAGTTTTGCTGAATCATAGCTGAGCATACATGATGATCAGTATGAGACTCGGCTTGGCCGCTATCAGTGGGACCGTGCTGGTCCCCAAGTGCTTAGAGCAGAGGACTGGGGTTATGGTCGAGCTGAGAGATTTATTATTGTTGATACTAACTTTTTGCAGGTAATTCTTGAGGCTGCTGGTTGTCCTGCTCCCCCACTCAAGCCCCTCGCACTTGCGCTGGTTTCAGCCATACCGCACCTCAAGTGTGTTCGAGAACATGGTGCTGATCTGGTTGAGTATAAGCTATCTGGTGGCCACCTGGCTAATCCCGAGATCATCAATGCAAATGATATTGCATGTCTTGTTGGATGATTTACAGTTCCCATCCCTCAACCAGCCTCGTATATTGTGGACCGTGAATCAATTGCTGCACGATTGGACATACTTGAGGATCTTGCTGAGGCAGACTAACAAATGTTGTGTGCTTTTCTCAATTTCTTGGCAACGTGCAGTTCACTACTTGTTCATGTAGTACCCTCTTTCGCCTTTTGTTGTATATTTATTTGGATAGCTGTTTCACATGCTGTGATTATAGCCAAGGCCAGTGTTTACATGCATAACCACTTATTTGCCTTGTATTGAACACATGAGATCATTTACCCAAATAAAACTGGTTGTTATGCCTGGAAATAATTGGCTGTACTGTATGAGCAAGTATCAGGGCGTTTTGTCTGTTTATGCTTGGCTATTACGCTAGAATATAAATGGTCATATTGTTGGGGCCGCTTTACAGACCAAACACCAAGTTTTTTCGGGGGGATTTAGCTGCTTCTTTTTATCCATGTTTTGTTCAATCCAAACTAGTTGATCCGGCGATGGTACGCCTCAGGATAATGTGTCTTCTAGGTCTTCAAACAACCCCATTACGGCCGTGCCAACCATTCTCGTCACCATATTAAATGGTGTTTGATCGGGAGCACCCAAATATTTCGGGTTGTGATGGCCACAATCCTCCGGACGCACCAGCGCTAAGTCTCAGCCAAATTGGGAAAGTGGCAGTGCTACTTTGTGATCCAGCGAAGCCATGATGCGCATCATGTGACGTACAACGCTATCAAGTCCACCACCACGAGCCTCGACCATGTCAAGCGCCCTCGACACACTCCACCCACACTAGTGTGTATGGTCCCGTGCTCCGAATGCGCTTCTGGTGCGCTTGAACACATGCAGCTGTTCCGCCGATGAATGGGTCATGTCATGAAGTGATTCCGTCAATTAGCTATGTCAATAGTGAGTTTTTTTTCGTATCCTTACTAGCCGTTAGAGCCTTCTGGCCACTCAACTACCGCTCTTGCGGCGTATGCAATTTGCGCTAACAAAATTAAGCTTTTGTTAGTATGTTGTGGCGTTTTGCCGTCCGAGTCTCACCGACTGCGTCATTGTTTGGCGCACAAGAATTGCTGATGCGCACCTTGGCTCAACAAAGCAAGAGTTTACGTCGACCACAACATCAGCGCCGATGGAGCGAGCTATGGAACTCCCTGAATGCGTCATCGAGGTCCGCCTCAATTTTTCTTTTACGCCTTTTCCAAGTGCTAAACAATCCACGCAGTTAACGGTTATAAAAGTATGTTCGATTGACACATCGAGCACCAAATACACTCGCCACACCACTATCACGCCTATTGTCAAACTCAACAACCTCGCCCGATTGAACAATTCACTGAAATGTATGTCACTCTACATTCGACATTCTTGTTTTTTCGTTGCTGATTCACCTACGCAGCATGTCTGCTCCTCGTGTCCGCACCTGTCTCGTCTGCGACGGGGTCTTTAGATGCGGAAACTTTCGCCGCCACATCCGTAATGACTGCGGCGAAATGATCAGCGTCCATGAGCTCCGTGAAGCCATTCAGGAGATAGCTAACCGAGATGGCAACGATTCGATCACATTCGTTGAACTCGGCATCACCATCGAACGCATCGCGGCCAGCCGCATGAGCTCTATCGACGCTGGACTCCTGGCGGATGCCGATATGGATGTGGACTTCCACGGAACCATGACCACTGTTCGTTCCCTGCAGTCGGCGTCTCGAGCGCGCGCTCAGCGTCGTCGTGAGCGGCGCACTCAACGCGGACTCAATTCGCTTGTTGAACAAGTGTCCAACGTGCACATCTAGTTACGTGGTCTCGGTGTGTACATCTTTCATTCGATTGTATCCCTGCTAACAAATATCCTGCTATAGGCTGGCTCTCCATCCGCCCCCTCGCTGCCAACCTGTCAATGCATGTCCTACTAGTTCTTATCATGTTGAAACATCCGTTTTACTCTTGTTCAAACGTTCATCTTTCCCCTGAAAGATCTACTTTAATCTTGCTTGTGTGTTCGTCTTGATCTAACTGAAACGTCCAGTTATTTTGTGCCAAATTTCTGGATTTATTTGAATGAAACTTATTGTAGTATGTTCATCGATGGGCTAAGATAATGGACTATTTGTCCATAAACATATGGACGATTCGTCCATATTTGCATGGATGAAAAATTTCCTTCTGCTTGAAGTTGACCTTACGCCAAACGTCCTGATTATTTTATCTTTCGAAAATGGACGTTTTGTCACCGTCCATTTTTTTTTCATCCCGTCCATTTTTTCTGGACGTTGTACTCGCACAGAGTCCCAGTCAACCTTGTCGTGCAACTCCTGGTACGTGACCCTACGGCCTTTCTCCTCAGCAAGTCCGAAGTATCTGGTAATCCTTCTCTTGAGTCGATTGCTGGCCGGATAAGGTCGATCCACCGGCTGTCCAAGCGCGAAGTTGCGGTCTACTAAGCGTTCGTATGCCTGAGGAAATTCGTAAGAACTAAGATGTGGTTAACTCACTCGCATCATATATTATTTCTTTTGAAGATATTAACTCCTCATCATCGGGATCTATACGAGTGGGTGGCTGTACGAGTGACGGCATGTTATGTATATGCGCTACGATTTGCATCTGCGCACGCCGTCGAATGTAGTTGTCGAGAAACTCGTATGGTCGGACACGATTCAAGAGGGCCGGTCTAAGCAAAAATCCACAAAATCGCTCCATTACGAAGGACCATGTAGCCGAAAGTGGACCGGTTCGGCGGATATAATGCGGTATGTGCAGGAGCGCGTGAATCGTCAGAACGCAAGCCGGGAGCCGATTGTGGTCGTATTGATAGTAAAGCCTATTGGCAATGATACAGCGAATTAATTGGAATCGTCGTTGCGTTGCTTACCTTTCGTATTCTTGAACCCATTCTTGAACTTTTACTTCGAGCTCATCCACCTGTGCAAGTGATATCTCGAGTTCAAGGCACAAAAGGATGATCTCACGCATCGCCAGAAAATGCCTTGAATAAGTATGTTAGTGCAGTCGTTAAGCATACATGAAACGGACTTACTCATAGTACTCATCGGGGAGTACTCCATTCAGTAAAACCGGCGCGAGGTATGTAAACCAGAATGAGTGTGCTTCAGCCGTGTACAGTTTGAAGTCTTTATCAATATTGGGTATCGAACTGACAAACTGCGACGGCATCGTCTTTGCCGCCGCTACAGTCCGTTCTCCAATCAGCTTCCATGTGTCATTACCTAGAACATAAGGCTCGTTGCCCTGCGTGATCCACTTGAATATCCCCTTCCAGTGCTTAACCATATTGACGACCAAGTTTTCGAATATGAGATGCATCATCTTGTACGGTGCGCAGCTCGAAAGGTCGATCGACTTGAGGCTCGCGAGCACAGGCTTCCCGTGAAGTCCACATTCCTGTGAGAGTCGGGTGCGTTCTGGGGAGTCAGAAAGCCTAGCAAGCCGATTGAAGTAGTACAAGAAATTGACATGTGTGCGCATGAAAAGATTCAGCTTGTCGGGGGACACCACCTCAACGTGCTCCGCCTCAGGGGCTTTAGGGGGGGTCAAAGGAACATAATACGTCACCGTCTGACCGTGGTATGCTGTACCTGATATGAGACATGTTCAGCACGGGGTCATGGCATTGTGCCCCCTAAGTAAGAGTAGCTTCGAAATTGCCGGGATGTCGCCGAATAGAATAATAAGAAAGGCTTGTAACTTGAACGGAAGAACATCACCCTGTACAAGGTCTATTCCGACTGCCACTTTAATCGCGTTGACACCGTCAGCGAGCTGCAAAAGCTCCTCGACGAGGGGAACGAGGAACGAGTTTATATCCTTGCACTCTGTAGACCCGGGAATGACACCAACACAGATGACGTTCTCGAGATGGGTCCGAATTGAGGTATGAAGGTTGTAGTTGACCAGTATGAGTGGCCACGCGGTCGAGTTCCCCTTGTGTCGTCGTCGCTTGAACATAGAAAAGCCATCAGTCCCCAGTCCAAGTGCAATATCATCGGGACTATCGAAATACCGATAGTTCTCATCCGGTTTGACTCGAGTCTGCCGCAGTGTCCGATATATCTCCCCGTCCAAGACATCTGAGATTATGTTGGGGTGGGTGGCTTGATGCAACTCGTGTTTGGCGCGATGCCCCATGTTCATGACGAAACGGGCATTCTGAAAGAGGGCGATTAGCTGCGGAATAAGGGGGGTATACATGAAAGTACGCCGGGGGTTTCCATTGCTAAATCGGGGTTCTTGGCAGTACGGGCAAACTTCAAGGTCTCGGTGCTTGCCGACGTAGCACACGCAAGATTGAATACACATGTCGTACGGGCGAGACTCCAAGCCCGAGAGTATCTTGAGGTGGCGCCAGGCAACGAAATCGCTGGGTAGTCCAAGCTCCTCGCAGGCGTGTAAGCGCAGGTCCTCGTACGTTGCCTGTGAGAAGTGCGAGCAGAGACGGGCGGCCAGGAACTTGAGGGTCTTGCGGTCTGTCTCGGTCAAGTCAGGGTTGTCTAAATGGATGAGTTAGATTTGAACAAAACCGATTCGAATAAACACAGCTTACACATCTCAACCCATTCTTCGAATGCAATATTGCCAATGTACTGTCGTAGAAACGCCCATAACTCCTCTTCAGTCATTTCCAGCTTGTTATCGGCATCCAAACCAAGCAGCCCATTGTGTTCGTGGAACTCGGGGTCTTGCTCGAGACTACCTTCGGATGAGGTGTCAACGTCATGCTCAAAAGCCTGTGGTTCATCCTTGCTCTCCCAATCCTCGATTATCACTGGATGATTTTGATATACAGGCAGCGGCCCAGCTACTTCTAATAGGTGTAGGAGAGTTAGCTCGCTATCACTGGTAGGAAACGTTGATTTGGCTTACCAGGGGGGGGAATGAACAGATCGTCGACCTCCTCATCCTCATCATCCTAATCCTCGAAATCCATGTTATCCTCTGGGAGTAGAATGGTATAGTAGGTGAGTTAGCTAGTCGAGACTCACAAAATCTTGTACTCACAAATATCCTCGTCCTCCATTGCAATTATGGCCGCCAAATCAATACCGTGATGGAGACCTGCGTTGGCAGGGGCAGGGTTATCTTCACTGAAAGCTGGGCCATGCATTTCATCGTCTTCGTCGCCACCGAGGCCCTGTTCGGGCGTTAGGCCGTTATCATGTTGGACCCGCCACTGGGCACGGGCAACGTCAATACGAGCAACCAGTTGAGCCCAATTCTTGGCCTTGTGCAGCCGAACTTCGTCAGGAAAAAAGCCCCAGGCAAATTTGGGCAAATTACATCCAATTTGCCCATTTTCCCAGTTTGCCTTCCCCCGGGTGAAACACGCCGTTATTTACCCCGGTTTGCACAATTTGCCATGGGTAAACAGGGCAAATTTGTAGAGATTACACAGCCCGGGCGGTTACATGATGTAACCGACCCGGTTTGCCACACCGGGTCAAATTTGCCCCGGGGCTTTTTCCCGACGTTCCTGGTCAGTGGCAAAATCTCGGAGGCAGCAAGGGCAGACGGGCATACTGGAATGTTGGAGAGCACATTGACACTGGGGTCATCTTATGCGGATGTGGTCGAAGGTGAGTGCGAACAACTAATTATCGTAGAGTTTCACTTGAGCGCTGGGGGCAATCAAGCAGGCACAGCCACGCTCCCCCAACGATCGACACTACGACCACAACCTAGACTGCCAGCTACCCGCACAATCATTGCCTTGACCAGCCCCCTTTGTCCGACCAGCCACTTTCTCTGCTATCAAAACTAATAACCGTAAGTGTCTCTGGAAAACTTACGACTCGTGCTGATCAAACATGCCAAGTTCCCTCTGTTCATGGTGGCGCTAGGGGTACAAGACAATGTACGTATTTTCTGTACGTATTTCTACCACCCTTAGCAGTCGCTCACACCTCATGTCTGTCTAGAACACGTCAAACGTCCATTTGTTTGCCCCAACCGCAACAATCTGGCTGCTCATCTTGTCGACAGAGCATCTCCAAGATCCCCGCAACCAACAGTCCGATGTCTGCTGGGACTGTTATGATGTCTAGTAAGTTTTTTTATGCTTGCATGCCATCACCAGAGCGCTCCGATTAATTCAATTCCATCCCCTGTGCCCAAATCAATTATTGATTAACATAGTCCCAAGCCATGCCCTATACAACCGGTCAGTCCTTGTGTTGTAGAATAGAAACCTGGCGTACAGGTTTGTCACGAAACTCACTGATCCCCCCACTGATCCTCCTTTATTTCCTTACGATTCTTCTTCAAGTGATTTACCCCTTGCTAATTGACCTTCACTCTTCCCGTCATTTGCTCTCACAAATCTTGATTTTGGACAACATTTGTTCATATCACGGCTTATGATGAAATCTTCACCAGGGACTATGCTTCATGGAACCAAGGTGAGTGTGTATTTGTTGTGTAACACACATATTGTACTCCCCTTCATCTTGCCAGATGCAGATGTCTCATGGCAGCTCTTGGGACCTCATCTACTGAGACATCAAGCCAGACAACTTCATTATGGGTGGCCTGCTTGTGGGATATAGTGCTTGTTCTACTGTGCTCACGAACCAGAATTGCTCAAAACACAAATCAAATTTGAGACATTCAACTGCCTGCACAGTACCAACTAGGCCACTGCTCCTGTAAGTACTTTAACTGTTCAGGCCATGCATATCTAACGTTGCTTGTTAGGTCAATGTTATTGACTTCGGTCTGGCCAGGAAGTATCACAACCCAAAGGCCCACCTCCATATCCCATACAGGGAGGACATGGGCCCAGTTAGGGCTATGTGATTGGTGCTGGTATGTACTATGATCCATATACTCATTCTATCTCATTCTATACTAACAGTTTTTGCTTGCAGAGTAAGCACACTGTGACAACCCATGTCCCTTGCATGTGCCCCAGTGCAGGATGGTGCCAGGCGCCTTGAGTGCTGCAACATCACATTGCCTTCTGGCATGATTGGTATGTAGGGCACCCTCCTTGTCACTACTATAGTGCTTGTCATCATCAGTTTCACATTATACACCAGCTAAGCTTGTTGTTCTTTCTGTACTTTTTCATAATGCCCAACTGTTCTGCATCCCCTTGCACCTTTGCATGTACCTTAAATATTTTCGATTCATAAACTCATTTACATACGTTATTGAGAATACAATATGCAAACCATAGATGGAGTTGCCTGCTAGACCCAGGCAAGCTTGAATCATATATGCATTGGCATAATAAATTGCTTAACTCACTGTGGGTCTTGTACACCAGCCCCAATATTTGGATGTCTAGACATCCTGCTCAAGATCTCATTTGCCTAATCAGTAATTGGCCTCAGCACTTCACACCTGGTCCCTGACCTATGGACTTGTTTCAGGTCCTTTTCATGCTTTTATTTATGACTGCCTTTGCCAGTGTTCATTCACCACCCCTCCCTTCAACCTTTTTCAGCTTTCTGTCGCTCTCACTGTGGTAACTATGCCAGACAACAATTTTTCCCTCCTCAGGGAAGTGATAGCAGCTGAAGGTAAGCCTCACATTTGTTGCCATATGTTTGCCTTGACTTAATGCTAACCACCCACCTGTCTAGCTGGTTTGGACATTCAAAAGTTGAACAGCAAGTGGGTGTTGAAGTGAGTCAACAAAGCCATTACTGGCCTTGCACCTACACAACTGATCAAGATCAAAGTTGATAAGAAGCCCCTGGGTGGACCTGGAAGGGGCAAGAAGTGGGGATATAATCTCCAAAATAAACTTGAACTGAGTGATGAGGATTACAGCTTGTTATATGTATGTATGTCTTCTTGTGCTGTGTTTCACTCAATCTAACATATTTTATTTGTAGGACAACCACAAGACTGTTATTAGGAGTATGTTTGGAATCGACAAGACCCAGCCCATCACGAAACAACCAAAAGAAGCTTTGAGAGATGCAATTGAAATGGTATGTGACAAGAAATCATACTGTTTATTGTAGCTGTAATGCCCTCTCCAGATTTATACAATCCACCCCAAGTTGGAGGCATTCTGCAAGCTCAAGCATTGGGCCCCAACTGCATTCTTCAATGTCATTCTTCAAAGAATGGCTAGTCAGTGGAAGAAGAAGTATGGTGACCCAATGAGGATCAAGGCTCAAAAGCAGAAAGCTGCTGCTAAAAGCAAGCAACATGGGAACCCAGTGCCTCCAAACCAGGCAGTGGCAGGGTGAAATGAGCATGAACAAGCCTGTGAAACCATTGATATCAGCCTCCCCAAGGACAAGAGCTTCAGTGACAATGTTGGCAATGATGAGGACCCTCCCTTTGGCAGTGACAACGACAGTGAAGATGACAAGCCTCCCTTTGGCTGTTGCAACTTGTCAATGTTGGATTCGACAAATGTTTGTATTAATCTAAATCGGTCAGTAGACATGTCCTGTGATCAAGATGCTGGTAAGTCTCAGTTTAGCTATGCATATATGCACTTAACAGTTGTTCATATTAGGTGAGAACAACGACAATGACAATGGGGAGGCATTTTGTCATGAGCTGACATGCATATATCCACTCTATAATATTTTCTTGATTTATTACATTTTATGAGATCCTTTCAAAAACATACTTGCCTTTTTTGGTATATCTGTGTCATGTGATTCAGGGGATGTTCCAGACTGATAACCAAGATGTATTTCAACTCTGATGTGAAATTCCACAGTTCTGCAGTTGCTTCTATCACTTCTATCTCTTATCAGTTGTGACTCACTGTATGGACTTGTTTGTTATGATGTGGCTCATATCATGTATATAAACTGGGTCAAGTTCACAGAGGACTCCTCAAGAACTTGACCTCGTTGAATACAAGTTCTTTTCTTTTCTTACTATTTTCTTCATTGCCTGACTTGTTGTTGTCAACATCAGGTCAAGTTCTTGTCAATTGTAAGTCTCAGTGTTGTCTGGGATATGTCTTGAACGCCGTTGGCATCATCTTGAGATAACTCTCTGTTGCCTTCCCCAATCCCACTCCACCTATCCACAGCCACAAGACATTGCTGCCCTATACATGCCCCTGTGAAACCTTGCATACCTATATCAGCTGAAGCGCTACTGGTCTTCACAGACACAGCTGCTCACTGACCAAAGGTTGGGTCCCTCACATGTTGTAACAAGCTTTGGTTCTCTAATCTCTTTTGTCAACAAGAGGTGGGGTTGCTCATTGCCCTTAAGTAGTTGAGCAACGGAGGTCACCTTCCTATTCCAATAGACTCAGGAAAGGGTCTATTTTTCCTTTTTATCTTGCTCTTGCTCGAGTACATCTCTGACAGAATGCATGGCCCTCAAGTGGCACAACCTTTTACAGAAGACCAGCGTTCCCATTTGTATGGGTGGTTTGGACACCTGTCTATCCACTGCTTCACCCTCAATTCAGTTGAAGATATCCTTGAAGAGGCTGGGCACATCAATTTTAACCAAGTAATAATTGTCAAAGTCTGCCCCCAGAAAGTTGGACAAGCCCAACAAGCCTTCACTACTGAGCCGGGTGCCCCTGAGTGCAAAATTTGCCACTGAGCAAACAGAGCCACCTTCCCTGCATGCTGCCCCTACTGTCCTAAAAAGGACAAATTTTTATACTACTACGCCATCCCCTGCAACCAGCTATAAGCTGGAGAACCTTGGCCAACAACTTCTTCGTCACCTGTTAAACACCATTGAAAACTTCCAAGACAGGTATTGTTATTACCAAAATAAGTACAAAGAAACTTGTGAAGAACTTCACAAAGCCAAGGCCCACTGCACATACCTAACTGAGTGTTTGCGCAAACATCAGGAGGACTATCTATCCCTCCTCCAAGACCATCTCAGACTAGAAGCAATAGTCCAAGAAACAACTGCACCCCACAAGTACACCTCCCCTGTCTTCTCAACGCCATTGGACCTCCCTCATCCTAGCTTTTTAAGTGGCACAGGCTGTCAACAATGACAAGTCAGGCAACAAGGAAAATAGTAAGAAAGTAAAAGAACTTGTATTTGACAAGAGGTCAAGTTCTTGAGGAGTCCTCTGCAAACTTGACCTGGTTTATATACATAGTACAAGCCACATCATAACAAACAAGTCTGTACAGTGAGTCACAACTGATAAGAGATAGAAGCAGTAGAAGCAACTGCGGAGCTGCAGAATTTCACATTGGAGTTGAAATACATCTTGGTTATTGGTCCAGAGCATCCCTTGAATCACATGACACAGATATACCATAAAAGGCAGGTATGTTTTGAAGATGGTCTCATAAAATGTAATAAATTGAGAAAATATTGTAGAGTGGATATATGCATGTCAGTTTGTGACACTTCCCCCCTTCAAGGCACAGGGGTCCTGGGGTGCCTTTGGATGTGACTTGACATTGTCAGCAATGAGTTCTGGTGCATTCACCAGGTCATTGTAAGTTAACCATTGTTGCTTGTCATAGCCAAGCCATTTGACATAGTATTCGAAGGCATCAGACCTTTTGTTGTATCATGACTTTATGATCTGCTCTATTTCAAATTCTTCTTCTCCTTCTGGAGTTACCACAGGTGGAGGTGGGGGAGCTTGATGTTGTTATGGATCACTAACATTTTTCTATTATTTTAGTCTGCTCTACCAACCTCAAGCAATGCCTCTGTAATTTTTCTTGAAATTAAATGAATTTGTATGCATCTGAAATTGTACTATTTGTGTTCCATTAAATAGTACAAAATCTCCTCTTTCCAACGCATATTTAATTGTGATGTTATCTTAAGAACTCAGAGAGATATAGAGGTTGCGATATTTCCTCTTATCAGGAGATATTGATTACAACATTGCACCACTCATATCTTGGCAACCGCTTACGCTATCAAAGCGATCTTCTGCTCTATTGATAGCTAATCTTCAGCAGTATCTGCTGCCCGAAGATCGTCGCGATCCACTGGATCCTCACGCCGGAATGGCCTGAAGATCATTAGAATCTTACTGGACCATCAATCAAGATCTAATGACTCCAGTGAGTCAGGAGAGCTTCCCAAATTGATCCAGAAGCTTCTCTGACTCACCTTATGACTCACTGAGATGTAGCCTCCATTCATTACATGTATATACTATGATAATATGATCTACAAGCCAATAGCAGGTCTCAGATGCATCAATGCCTTTGATCCACACCCTGTCTTTACTCTTTTATCCTATACTGGGCTAGGGTGTACCCCAAGTATAGCAGTACCCTCTTTTGATGATCGCACTGGCATGCATGCATCTATTTGGCTCTGGAATGCCCTCCTCAGGGTATAAAAGGACCTCCTCTGAGGCCCTTCCAGACCACCTCCTCCCTCTACTCAACCCAGACTGGTTATTGGTTTCTTTTCTCTTTCTATTTCTCTTGTCTGTGTGTGATTTCTTATATAACTAGTACTGAGGAATAAAGTACCATAGTAGTTATATACTGTCTGAGTCATTGTATCTTATATACAGAGATATATAAGGATACAATATTGCCTGATTGAGTGTGACATTAAGTACCAGCTATTAGAGGAAATCTAAGTACCTGTAGCTGAGGAAGTACACGCATTAGGCAGCCCACAATCTATCCTATAAGCTATTGCTTAAGTCTAGTATTAAGATTAGTATCAGTTAGTCCAAGCGACTAGGGCTGAACTACATTTAAGATATCAAAGGGAACCTGACCTTAGTAGTCTTGCTCTTTATGCCTAGAAATTAGTCAGCTTACACTGTGAAAGATTAAGACTACCTTGTGTCAGAGCTACAACCTGAACAGTAATGTCAAACACCTAAGTGGTGATGACAAGCCTATGGGCAGCAATGCCGGAGGCTTTACTGACAATGTCTAAGGTAGGACGCACAGTGAGGGTGCAATAAGACACAGGGGTTGAAGTAAGTGCACTTGTCCTTAAGAGGACTGGGCAGTGACTATGGACTGGTAGGTCACACAGGTAGTAGAGGGGATATGACAGGAGGTCAAGTTCTGAGGCTTAAGGCTCTCAGACTCTCCCTTATATATTCATACAATGAGCTATATCAAATACACATATGGTACAAGACAACTATCATACAATGTAAGAATGGTGCCATGTAACGGAATATTCCAGAAGGTACAAACAGAACATAAACAACAACAAGGTCATGTGATCATGTAAGTAATTCTATGCATATATCTGATTAAACAGGACTTGTCCAAAAATATGAAAAGAGAGATTTTATAAAATATACAAAAATCATAATAAAATCTGCATCATGGTCTAGGCCATGACACTTCCCCCCCATCAAGGTCCAAGTGCATTGGGATGGTGTCAGTGGAATTCTCTGACTTGTTCAGGTGCATTCTTGAGTTCAGCTTTAGGTAACCATAGGTTTTCTTCTGGTCCATAGCCTTTCCATTTGACATAATACTCCAATCTTCTTCCAACCTTTCGAGAGTCCAGGATTTCTTCAACTTCAAATTCCTCTTTGCCATCAGGAGTGACCACTGGTGGAACAGGTACAGGTTGCCAGTTATAGTCATCTATTGGTTTTGGGAATAGGAGTGAAGTGTGGAATACCAGATGAACCTTCATGGATTTGGGTAATTCCAGTTTGAAGGTATGTTTCCTGATTTGTTCCAGTACCTTGTATGGTCCAAAACGCCTGTTATCCAATTTCTTAGAAGGGCGTATAGTTTTGATATTTGAGACGTCTAGGAAGACCTTTGATCCAACTTCAATCTTTGGTGCTTCACAATGCTTTCAATTATAATATTCAGAGTATGTTCAATTGGCAATTGTTAGAGCAGCCTTGGCCTCTTCTTGGATTTCCTTGAGGTGTTCAGCATGTTGATTGGCAGCAGGTACCTGGCTTTCTTTGGTATTACCCACAGTGAAGTCTGGGTTGTAACCATAGCAGGCAAAGAACGGTGTGTGGCTTGATCCTGAGTGCTTCCCATTATTATATGCAAATTCTGCCATAGGCAATGCTGCCACCCAATCTGTCTGTCTGTGATTTATGTAGTGACAAAGATATATTTCAACGAATTGGTTAAGTCTTTCACTTTGCCTGTCAACCTGTGGTCTGTACGCCATAGAGTAGTGTGGTTCAATGTTTAGGTGTTTGTACAGTTGGCAAAGGAATTTGGCATTGAAGTTAGGGCCTTGGTCAGATATGGTTTTTTGGGGTAATCCATGTAGTTTCCAGACAAAGTTTACAAATAGGTTTGCAATGTCTACTGCAGTGGCTCCTGAGTGTGTGGGGATAAAGTGTACCATTTTTGATAATCGGTCCACCACTGTGAGTATTGCATTGTAACCTTCTGACATTGGTAATCTGGTGATCAAGTCATAGGTGATTTCCTCCCAGGGTTTATTTGGTAAGTCTATGGGTTGTAGGAGACCAGGAGGGGCTTGGTTTGAATGCTTGTTCTGGATACATGAGTCGCATGCCTGAATATAATTGACAACAGATTTTTTCATTCCGGACCAATAGTAATCTCAAGATAGGAGATCTAGTGTCCTGAAATGCCCTGGATGCCCTGCTGCAGGATTGTCATGCCAGCTTTCTATGACTACTTGTCTGATTTCTGACTTGTTTGGTACATATATGCAGTTGTGGTAGTACAACAAGTCATCTTCTAGACGCCAGCCTTTAACCAGAATGTTTTCCTTGAGGGACTTTAGAATCTTTGATACAGTCTTATCATCTGGTAATGCATCCCTGATTAAATCATTGAGGGAATGGTTGGTGAGAATTGCTGAAATGAAAAGCTCAGGGCTGATAAGCGGTGGGGTTTTACCCCCCTCTTTAGCTGCCTCTCTCCAAAGTGATTCTTGTCAAGATAGTATATCAGCTTTTCTGTTTTGTGCCCCTTTTCTGTATTTGATTCTGTAATTGTAGTCGGCCAGGAAGCCCATCCACCTTGCTTGTCTCCAGTTTAAGTCCCTTTTTGTCTGGAAGAACTCTAGATTTTTATGGTCTGAGAGTACCAAGACAGGGATTTAAGATCCTTTGAGAAAGTGACGCCATTCTTTGAATGCTTGTATCATAGCCAGTAATTCTTTATCATGTATATCATAATTTCATTCGGCTGGTGATAGAGTTTTGGAATAGAAGGCTACCAGGTGCAATTTACCATCTCTGCTGTACTGGTTAAGGATAGCTCCAGTGGAAAAGTTGGGTGCATCACATTCCAGTATAAATTCCTTTGTGATGTCTGGTTGGATTAAGACAGGAGATTCAACTAGTGCTTTTTTCAGAATTTGGAAAGATGCTTCCTCATTCTTACCCCATCACCAATGGACATCTTTATGCAAGAGCTGGTACATAGGCCAAGCTTGTCCTGCAAAGTCCTTTATGAAGCAGCGATAGTAGTTGAAAAACCCTAGTGCTTCCTGCACTTCCTTTATGGTACGTGGTGTTTCCCAATTAACCGCTTCCAGGACCTTTTTTGGGTCTGTTTTGACTCCTTCGCTGTTGGCAATTACACCTAGGTATTCTACTTCAGAGGCGTTGAAGACACATTTTTCCAGGTTGCAGTATAGTTGGTGTTTCCTAAGTCAGGATAACACCTCCTGAACATGCTTCGTGTGATCTGCAGGGTTTTTGGAAAATATAAGTATGTCGTCAAGGTATACTATGACTGACACATCTAGTAAATCCCTAAAGATCTTGTTCATGAAGTTCTGGAAGGCGGCTGGAGCATTACAAAGACCGAAAGGCATGACCAAGTATTCAAATAGACCATATTTTGTTTTAAACACTGTTTTCCATTCATCTCCTTCTTTAATTCTGACCAGATTATAGCCAGATTTAAGGTCCAGAGTTGTGAATATGCATGCTCCTCTCAATTTCTCTACCAAGGTGGAAATGAGAGGTATGGGATACACGTTTCGTACTGTGTTGGAATTGAGTGAACGATAATCGACACACATCCTTCTTTTGCCATTCTTTTTAGGAACAAAGATTACTGGAGAGCTGTATTGTGATTTGGAGGGCCTGATCAACCCTTTGTCCAACTGCTCTTTGAGTATTCTTCTTAATTCCTCATCATCCGAAGGGCAAAGGGGGTATACCAGTCCTTTTACTGGTGCATTTTGATCCTTGAGGACTATCTCAAGGTCATATGGATGGTGAGGAGGTAACTCCATCACTTTGTCCTCAGAAAATACGTCCATATAGTCTTGGAGTTCCTCTGGGATGCCTTCAAGTGGTTTTGATACCACAACACCTCCAGGGTCCCTAGGTGTGATAACTATGTAGAGCATGCTGGTTTGCATGTGTTAGCATAGCCACTCAGCGCTTATAAACAAGTATACTAAAGTGTCATGTGACTGCATGTCATACCATGGGCTCATATATTCTCTTTTCTCTATTTATAGAACGTGGCTGTCCTATATATTTAGTATTGCACTGCTTGTACTGCCTTGCACTGCCTGTACTGCCTCTGCACTGCCATCCTGTGTCGATGTACAGCCTTGCTGTGTTGATGTACTGCATTCCTGTGCTAGCCGTACAGCATTCCTGTGCTCACAGCATAGCATAGCTGTGTCTGCACTGGATAGCTGTGCAACATAGCCTTGTTGTACTGCCTTGTTCTGCATGTATATAAGAAACCCCTCTGAGGCTCTCAGAGGGCACCTCACTTTTACTACAATCAATATCTTACTACCTTCAGTGTGTGCCTCAAGGCCTACTCAAGAGACTTCACAGTATCGAGCTCTGCTCCTGTGACACTGTATCGAGCTCCGCTCCAGTGCATATACGTTGAGCTCTGCTCTGTCATTAACCTTCACAAGTAGACACTTGTAGCACGTACCCCAATAAGCGACTGTACTTTGACCGTTGCCCCTCAAGCGTCACTAGGCCAGTGTAAGTCCCAACCAAGACCAGGTAGCACTAGGCAATAGCACGCTTCAGCAGAAAGAAGACATATCAAAGACTTCGAGCACTTCAGGGATACTCCCACTCTCAGTCCTTCATAGGGTTATACGACGGACAGACCATTGTAACATCTCTCGGTTACAGGATATATAGACATACCATACCTTACGTCATGTACTGTAATACCAGGATAACGAACTCCCTTCCATAGTAACATTAACTTGTCCACTATGGCTAATTGTTACGTATACTTGTTGATAACAGCCTTAGACCATTCAGTCATACTAGTGCTTACGTACCTCCCTACACAACCTTCACAAATGCGTATATTTAACACTAGGGATGCCTTCAAGAGGTTGGTAAGCCTTGACACCTCCTAGGTTTTCATCGAATGGGTCAACAACACCACCAACATTGCCAAGAACTACATTAGAAGCAGGAACACAGTTTTTTATACAAAAGTTTGAGTCAAAGGTAATACGTTTATTTGGCCAGTCAATATTTGGATTATGTAATTTGAGCCATGACATTCCTAGTACTAAGGTGTGTCTACCTATGTCTGCTACATTACGAACCAATTGTTCCTTATGACTGCCTATTTCTAAAATAAAAACACATTCTGTATCAACAATACCAGAAGAGATTTCACAACCATCGATAACTTTTAATTTTTTTGGATTTTTCTTTTTATAAGTGGGTATTTGATATTGTTTAACTAGGCATGGGTGTATAAAGCATGAAGATGCACCTGATTCAATCATGGCCCAACCATGCATGGTTTGCATATGGTTGATGCTTTTATTTTCTGGAGCAGACGGGGCTTCAGATGCAACAAAATATATATTCAAAGGGGATACATTGTCTATAGCATATATCTCAAAGTCCATACAGGTTTTGCTTGATACATTTGCTCTGTCAATGTTCAAGCATCCTTGTTTTCCAACTCATCACCAGAAAGGGAAGCAGCTTGCCCAGAATAGGGTTTGGAGGGACAAGTGCTAGAATAATGGCCACGACCACCACAAGTGCTGCATATTACAGGTTTTTTTCCTTTCCCCACTGAATCTAGATCCATAGGTCCAGGACCAGACCCTTTGGCCAGGGTAGGAGCCAAGGGAGCAACGACGATCGGATGCAAATCTTTTTGGATTTGTTTGAAGGTAGTTTCCTCAGATGATCTGTCATTCCATTTGATTGTGGGAATCGACTGTCCTTTGGCGTTGCGGTTTATAGCCGAAATTGTTCCTTTGCAAGCCTTGCCATCTGGACCAAGCATGTACACCTTTTCCCCAACAGACATCTTTTCCCTGGCCTGACCTTTGGGAGGAGCTGTTGATGGCAAGGTGGAAGCTTTGGTAGAGGTGCTAGCCACATTGGAAGAGGAAGATTTGGAGGATGGATTTTGTGCCTGGAATGACTCAATACGCTGATCGATTCTGAGTGCCTTGTCTGCAAGGGTTTGCAAGGTGACGTTGGCAGCCATGTGATCATAGTCTTGGGCCACAAGGAACTCCTTGATTTTGACTGTGAGACCATCGTAGAAGTGATTGCGAAGGGATGCGTTGTTGTAGCCAAGGCCCTGGGAATATGTCTGGAAGTCCTTAAAGTATTCTTGGACTGAATTCTTTTGTTTGAGTGATTTGAATTTTGCCCTGAAGTTTTCGGTCTTGTTGGCAACGTTCCAGCAAGTGTTAAATTGGGTCCAGAAATCATTGACATTGTGGAGCCAAGTGACTGGATTGCCATTGATAATGTCATCTTCCAGGTAGGGTTCCAGCCATTCGTGGGCTTTGCCATCCAGGCAGGAAATGATGTAAGCAATCTGCTCATCAGCAGTTGCAGAGGGATAGGAAGTCTGCAAATAATGGGCCACCGCGACCCTGAAGGATACCGCTTTGTTTTTATCCAAACCATCAAATTTAGCAGGCACTGATAACTTGGGTGCTCAAGTACGCGCAATAGAGGTGCTTGTACCAGGTGCTTGGACTGCAGCCTGGAGCGCGACTACGTTTGTGTCAAGGTTAGATAGGCTTGTATTGTGGTTCTGGAGAGTGGTGTTGATAGTGGATAGTTCAGCCGACTGTTGATTGATGAATACTGCAAGATTGTTATTTATTGCAATCAGTGTGTCCTTGATTGTGTGGGTGAATGCTAGTAGGTCAGCTGGATTGGTGGGTACTTGAATCTGAGTGGCATCGAACTGAATCCATGCGGGGGCAGGGTTTGGTGTGGACATAGCTAAAAAAGGAAGTGGGATAGACAAGTATGGTGGGTGCTCTTGAAGCTGGGATTTTCACTCTCAAACACTGTGGCTGCTCTGCTACCTAGCGTTGAACAATGACTACAACTAATCAACAAGCCTTTGACAGGTGTGATATAGAGCGTCTTTTTTGCAAGCGGGTAGTTTGCTGTCTGCAACACGTGCGGTGATGGACAAGAGTCCTAGGGTTGGGCGATAGGTACCATCTGCCTTGTAGACACCTGTTACTGGATAGTCTCTTTCCACTTTTGATTATTATGTGGTCCGAGCCTTTCTCCGTTTCACAGTAGGCTAGTACAGGGGTACGTCTCAATCCCAAGTGATGAGGAAGAACTCGACCTAATGTCAGAGCTACGACCTGAACAGTAATGTCAAACACCTAAGTGGTGATGACAAGCCTATGGGCAGCGATGCCAGAGGCTTTACTGACAATGTCTAAGGTAGGAT
The DNA here is from genome assembly GCA_030998015.1 of Ceratorhiza oryzae-sativae. Lineage (NCBI taxonomy): Eukaryota > Fungi > Basidiomycota > Agaricomycetes > Cantharellales > Ceratobasidiaceae > Ceratorhiza > Ceratorhiza oryzae-sativae. The sequence goes on along the minus strand of JARWMV010000079.1, from coordinate 21,852 downwards.
GTGCAGTGAGGGTGTGATAAGACACAAGGAGGTAGAGTATGTGCACTTGTCCTTAAGAGGACTGGGCAGGGACTATGGACTAAGAGTCACACAGGTAGTAGAAGGGATACGACAGGAGGTCGAGTTCTGAGGCTTAAGGCTCTCAGACTCTCCCTTATATATTCATACGATGAGCTATATCAAATACATGTATGGTGCAAGACAACTATCGTACAATGTGAGAATGGTGCCATGTAACAGAATATTCCAGAAGGTACAAACAGAACATAAACAACAACAAGGTCACGTGATCATGTAAGTAATTCTATGCATATATCCGATTAAACAGGACTTGTCCAAAAATATGAAAAAAGAGAGATTTTATAAAATATACGAAAATCATAATAAAATCCATGTCATGGTCTAGGTCATGACAAAGCAGAAGTTGGCCGCCTCGACATCCCCAGGTGGTGTCAGAGGGACATAATATGTAGTCCCATGACCATGGTATATGGTGCCTGGAACTAAGCACATCCGACACGGCATGATTGCATTGGGACCCCTAAGCTTGAGCAACTTTGAGATTGCAGGAATATCACCAAATAGAATGATAAGAAATGCATGTAATGTGAATCTGATCTTAGCACCATCAAAATCCTCTCCCTCAGATGCCACCCTGTGTGTCTCGATGCCATTGGTGAGCTCTAGGAGCTCCTCAACAAGAGGAATGAGAAAGGAATTGATATCCTTACAGTCCTTTGGGCCAGGTATAGCACCAATGCAGATGATGTTTTCAAGACAAGTTCGAATGGAGGGATGGAGGTTCAAGTTCACTACATTGATCAGCCAGGCACTTGAGTTGCCCTTGCGTTGTCGTTGCTTGTACATAGAGAATCCATCAGTGCCAAGTGCAAGTGCAATGTCAGTGCAACAACTAAAATATCGGTAGTTGTTATCAGGCTTCACCTGAGTTTGTTGGAGCGTCTGGTAAATCTCACTGTCAAAGATGTCAGAGATTATTCCAGGGTTGGTGGCTCGATAGGTCTCGTGATCGGCACAGTGCCTCATGTCCACAATGATCGTGCGTCCTGGAAGAGGCTGACAAGCTGGGGGATGAGGGGAGTATACATGAAGGTGCGACAAGGCTTTCTGTTACTGTACCAAGGGGATTTGCAGTAGGGGCATGCATCGTAGTCCTCATACTTGCTGAGGTAGCATATGCAAGACTCGATACAGCAGTCGTATAGGCAGGACTCAAGCCCAGAGAGAACCTTGAGACGCTGCCAGGTGACAAAATCACTAGATAACCCAAGCTCCTTGCAAGCATGTAGACGTAAATCCTCATATGTTGCTTGCGAGAAGTGGGAATGCAGGCGAGCAGCAAGAAACTTGAGGGTTTTGCAATCTGTCTCAGTCAAATCACCATTGACTAGTTGAATTATGTTAGCTATACATATGAAGGCTCTATTGACAAGAATTACAGACATACATATATCTCTCCACTCCTCAACAGCAATATCACCAAGATTGTTCTGCAGGTATGCCCATAATTCCCTGTCATCCATCTCAGGTGCATTGTCAGCATTGAGACCTAGTTGCTTGTGGTGCTCGATGAACTTGGGATCTTGCTTGATGCTACCTACCAAAGCATTGTCAGTGTCAATAACATGTAACTCAATGTCCTCTAGCTCGTTGTCACTGTCCCAGTCCTCAATGACTACCTGGCGGCACTGGTAGGGAGCTGGAGCGGGATTAGGTAAATCTAAATGAGGGGTGAGCTGCCTGACATTAGAGCAAAATTAAGTTGATTAAACTCACCTGGAGGAGGGACCACATTCTCCTTGCCTACGTCTTTGCCCATGTCTTTGCCCTGGCCTACGTTTTTGCCCACATCTTTGCCCTTGCCCTCGCCCTTGCCTAAGTCGTCCAAATCCATATGATCATCTAGGGGCCAATATAAGAATAGGTTAGCAAATTATTACAGATAATGTGAGCGCTCACCATTAAACTCTTCTTCCATTGTGACTGGAGCTCCCAAATGAATGCCATGAAGAGGACCTGGGTTGGCAGGAGGCATCTCAATGTTGGGTGCTCAATTGTTATTATTGAGGGTGATGTTGTCCCTGCCAATGTTGTCATTTTCTGGGGGTGGTCTGAGAGCCAAGTTGTTATGGGGAGGGACATAGTTGGCAAAGTTAGCGACTTCAGCAGCAATCCGCTGTTGATTTTCAGCCATGTGTAAGCGAACCTTGTGGTTGGTTGCAAAGATTCCCATGCAGCATGGGCAGATGGGCATGTTGTAGGGGGTGTGAGCTCTGCAACAAAATTAGCGAGTGCATCTTAAGGGGATGTGGTCTAAGGTAAGCACAAGTCACTCTGGACTGAGAGCATGACTTGGGTGCTTGACTGAACAATCGAGCAGGGTCTAAGTCCAGCCCAACGATCGACACCACAATCTCAACCCTCCCTGCAAGCCACCCAAAAACAACTGTGCTGGCCAATCACTGTTCTCTGACAGGCCCTACTATACACAAATGCATAAGTACCTCCCCCAAAACCTGGCTATCCATGCTGATCAAATGCGTAAACTCCTACTATCAATGGTGGCGCTGAGAGAGTATTGATCTGAGTACATATTTTGTATGTATTCCTACCACGCCTATCATTTTATCATGCATTGTATCCCCCTAGAACAGCCCCCTAAATTTTTACTCACCCTAACCAGGACACACCATGGTTTTTAGACTGTCATTTGAATGCCTTTGAAATGGCCGCAACCAACAGCATTGGAGCCACACCAGCTTCCATGACATCTCAGTAAGCCTCATGGGACCATGTTGTGTCATGAGCACTGATTGCTAATATACCTCCCCTGTACCCAACTTGTTTGAGATGAATGGCCTCAACCTTGTGTTTTAGAGTAGAAAGGTACCTCGCAGCTTCAGCCATCACCCACTGACTCCCCACTTATGCTCTCCCATCATCTCACAATTCTTCTGTGAGTGATTCACCTACCGTATCATTAGGTTTAACTCATCTGGCTTTGGCTTAGATAACTCACACTTCAATGGCACTCTTTTTATCTCACCTCCTGCGCCGAGTCTCTATTATGAATCATGCTCAATGAGAGCTGGGTGAGTGCACTCACATTACTTAACACATGTATCATACTAATACTAGTTTCAGTGTACAAATAGCTCTATTCTGTCTGTTGCGCTGACTCTTGGCACCTCATACTACCTTGAGATATTGGCAACCCAACAGGTATTGGAAAGTGTGGAAACCAGGTAAGTAAATATACTATTCATACGACATATGTTTAACCTTTCACTCACCAGGTGAACATCATCAGCTTCAGTCTGGCTAAGAAGTACCATGACCCAAAAACCCACCTCCTGGAAAGGATGCTGTTGTAGTGAGTCTATTTTTGTGCTGATAGTTCTGTTTCAACTAATAGATTTATACATTTAGGACAAGCAAGTAGCATATATAGACAGCGATACAGGTTGTCAAGCAACTTGACATCATGTTGTCCACCTCTGCTGTTGGTACATAGCCACTCCCTATCATTACAAGTTTGTACTACATCCATTTTTGCCTTACATGTTGATTGAGTCTGCTGTTCTTCCCTACGTCTCCTTTGAAGTACAACCACTGTTGTTTCAGTACCACATGTATCTTAACAACTCACAATCCTGCAATTGACACTCATTTACTCATTGATTCTAAATGTATGAGTTCAGCCAGCCTAAGACAACCTATTAGCTGTGTTGAAAACAAAACTCAACAATGTGCAAATCAGGCCAGGCTGTGAATGGCAGCCAGTCTAAGATTGTCTGCCCCTAGTACAACAAATAAAGCTACAAACAAGATGGCATTTGGCCCTTGTTGAAGCGCCCAGGACCCTGTGATTTGGACTGGTTTCAAGTCCTTTTCTGCACCTTCATTCTTGTTTTCTCTTGTTCAACACCTCCGTCTCCCTCCCACTGCCAAAATCTGTTCTTGTTACTCCAACTATGCTTGCTGCCAATAATAAGCTTGAAATTGAAGCCCTCAAAGCTGCAATTGCACAGCAGAGTAAGTTTCGCATCCTTGTTTTGACCTATTTGGTAGCCAATACTTACCATTCTGACTCTCTAGCTGGCTATAATCTGCACAAGGTCGATGGACAATGGGTTGTCACTCGCATTCCTGGTGCAGTCCACGGACTTGGGCCCAAGCATTCTATTATGGTCAAGGTTGGTGTAAAGCCAAAAGGCTCACCTGGAAGGGGCAAAGGAGATGGAGGATACAACCTCCAGAAAGCGCTAGGGATGAACAATATTGATTACGATCTAGTCTACGTATGTGTCATATCCATTTGCTTGTTAATCTTAAGCTAATCAACCCGTTCGTAGGAAAACTGCAAGACTATTCTGCAGAATACGCATGGAATTGACACAAACTTACCGATTATGAAACAAGATTCAATGGCATTGAAAACTGCGGTAGATACAGTACGTCACTACATTGCGCACTAGTATACATTGGCTGATTTCAATTCTAGATATATCATATCCACGCAGAATTTGGGCCGTTCCGGGAGCTGCGAGATTGGGGCCCACTAGCATTCTGCAATGTCATCCTTCAATGAAAGCGCGACGGGTACCAGAAGAAGTACGGCGAGCGTAAACAGAGGAAGAGTAAAAAGGCACCCACGGTAAATAAGGCCATGGACCCTCAACCTGAGGGCCAACCAGCTCCTGCTGCCAACCCAGTTCCCGCTGCTGCCACCAATCAAGCGCCTGCTGCCGGCCCAGTTGCTGCTGCCAATCCAGCCCCCTCCGCCAATCCAGCTCCTGCCACCGATCTAGCCCCTGCCGGCAAACGTGCTCCTGCCAACAAACCCGCTAATGTAATCCAGGATCAGGTGGCGGCGACGCGCAACGAAGATGACGCCGGGGAATACTTTGACCTTAGACTACCTGGCAACAATGATGACGACGACGACGACGCAGCCGGCGCTAGGGACATGACAATGCACGACTCTTCTAGGATTCATGTGCGACCTGATCGGGTGATTGACATGTCAATTGAGCAAGGCACTGGTAAGACAACGTTAACAGTCTTATATTCTATATACTAACACTGTTGTTTAGACAGCAACACCGACAAGGACGAAGATGGAGGCATGTTCGACATATCTCAAATGACCGGCATCCTGAATCTATCACGGCGTCAGGATACCCCCACTTCTACTACTCGCTCCTCTAATCCTTCTTTGACTGGCGAATCAGACCTAGCTCGTATCCCTAGCTCTACATCTGAGGATGTACCGATCTCACCCCTGGGGACCGTCCTTGCTCCCAAACACTCCGCTCTGACAAACAAGAGCTGTACTATCCGTTCGGTACGAAGCTCGTCCCCTCTTTCGTCGCCCTTGTCATCGCCACCTCCGTCACCGCCGCCATCGCGATCGTCATCTCCGCCTCCGAGTGCACCAACCGGCATCGCCACGCATACACGCACCACGCGTTCGAAAGCCACCACGGATACTTCCATTTCACCTCCTGCACCCACTATCCCTACTCCTGAGCCCGCTTCTCAGGACAATACTCCAGTCACTCAGGCAACAAATATTGTACCGTTCTCGTCTACCGTATCCGACAGCAGCACTGTGTGGCGCGGCATACCTATCTCGGCCACCGTCATGAAGCAACTTGGCTTGATGGCCATGCGCCAGGCTGAAGGCCAAGTCGTTAGGACGCCACCCATGTACCAAGACCTGGTTGATATGCTCGCCGTTGACCCTAGCTACAACCCATCTTCTGACCCGTGTCCCCCTCCTGTGTCCAGTACACCTGCCGCTCGTGGCGGTCGCGGCGGCCGTGTTAAGGGCAAATCTGCTGGTTCCATCGACAACTCGACCCTCCACCCTACTCTGCATTCGACGGCTGTGAAGCCCAAGCTAAAGGCTACACCAGAGCTCGAGCCCGAACCTGAACCTGAGTCCGAAGCTGAGGCTGAACCTGAAGCAGAGGTCGGTCTCGGTGACGATGAAGATATCGATTTAATCGAGGTGAGTGCTAACTTGTTAACCGCAACAAACCAGCGGACTGACTCGAAACGGCAGCCCCGGGAGAATAGGGTGCTCAAGACGCGCAAAGTACCTGGAACGAGCAAGTCCGCCGCAACCAAGGGGAAGTCCGCTGCGAAAACAAGCAATACCGGCAAAGGGAAAGGGGGGAAGGAGGTTGCAGAAGTGGAGCGCGCGCCTGCAAAGGTAGAGCAGAGTACGGTAGCTGCTGAGGTATGCGTCTAAGTCTTGAGGTGTATCGTGTCTGACAGAATATGCACACGTAGGACGAGCCTGTCCAAGAGGCTGCTACTGTTCGTCATTCTGGTCGCAAGAAGGCCTAGTTGGCCAGAAGACCAGGGTATGTGTGAGATTAGCTCGACCTATACGCACAATAGCATCCGTTTTCTCATTTTCATCTCTCAAGTCCTTTTCTAACGTCCTTTTCTCATGTCTTACGATGCTGATGTTGCTACGCGTTGACGCCTTCGATGTTGCTACCTCTCGCAAATATATTACTTTTTATCGCATATATCCTAACCTATAATAAGAATGATATGGAATGGTAAGAGTCCGGTGACAAGACCTCGAAAAGGTCCCCGCTCTGGACTACCGGAAGTCCATAGTAACGGACTTGAAGACGTCCGCAGTAGTGGACTTGGGGACGTCCATAGGACTCGATCTGACGTCCATGCTTGGAGGTGAAACACGTCCCTTGGACGTGTTACGCGTCTTCTAGTGGACGTCTTTTTCACTTTTGGACTTCATATGTGCTTGTGTAATTAGTCTTGAAGCCGGTTGTGGTTTTTGGATCCGGACGTGTATCAGGTTCAATTCGGCTCCGAATCGGACGTTTTTGACGTCCCGAAGGGCCGTTTATATTGTCCGTGACAGGCTCTAAATGAAGTCCCGAGCGGGGGCCTTAGGTTACGTCCCGACACTTCCTACAGTGAAGGTTAGTTGGCCCCTCCAGGTATTCTTGAGGATTCCAACGTCTTATAGCTACTTTACGTGTGGTATGTGATCCGATGGTTTTCCTTCAGAGAGTCTATCGGATATTTTGGGGGCGTGGCGACTTTGGTACGTCTTATGTGTCCTTAATAAGGCCATTACACCGTCTCATGGGCAAGGATTTCGAACGGCTGGGGCAGATAACGGCCAAATGTGGCGCGCGACAATTCTTATCAAATCGATATATTTATGTCTCGTGTATATATATTCAGATGCGCCTCTGCAACGCGATTCCAACGGTATCATTCACTTCTCGATAGGATGCGAAATGGGCGAGATATGGTCGGATTACTGTCTGGGCGGTTTTTTTTTGTCGGGAAGCGTTGATATGTGCTCACCCCAAACCGTTTTGCAAACAGCAATAATGGTCACAACTCATGTCTAGGGGCTCCATACAGTGTTTTGTACCGTCGTATAGTTATTATACATTAAATAGCGTGCAAATGTACATACACAAGTACATGAGAAATGAACATCGACACATCTGATGCAATTTTTTCAAATGATTTCAGCGAATGCTCACGAGCGCTCACAAGCGATCGTGAGTCCACGGTCGTGAGCACTGGAGTGCACTATTAATTGCCTTTGATCGGCAATCAATTGTCCGGAGTGCTCGCTAAGGGGGGGGGTGTGCTCGTTGCGCTCCTCGGCTTCTGAGCGCTTGTGACCGCTTATGAGCTTGGGCGGATTTGGTTGTGTGTGAGGTGTCAAGGCGACGGATATGTCGTTTCGTGTCTGGTTGGGATTGTGTTAGAGCGGCCGAATGTGCGTGTGGAGGCTCGGTCGGTTTGCCAATATGTGAGTCGGGGCAGGAGCAAGGTGATATGGGTGCGCCGGTGTGGCGGGGTGGGCGTGACGTGTCTCGAGACTCACATTGATCAAGAGGGAGACCGTTAGCTACGCGCCGGAACGCGACAGGGCACTCAATAGACGCACAGGTAAATATGATCGACTCGTTGACGCGACAAGCGAGCGGCCCTCGTCGACGTGTCAAGAGTACGCCGACTCGGTAGAGAGCGGTGTCTTGCGTCGTTAAGCCGCAGCCGTTGTTGGACGCAGAGCGGCAGCGCGGGTACAGTAGAACCTGGCGAAATGCATACTCTGCAAATGCATAGCGTGACAGAATCGACGTGTTTCATGCGGGGGAGTCAAATTCCCCATCCGGCGCGTGTAAGGCCAAAAGACACAGCCACCTCCCATTGGAAAAGGAGACGTGTCTGCACGCGTACATACTCGTTATTTTTTTGAGCGGGTTTCGAGCGGTTTCTGGGCGGTTTTCGAGCGGTCTCGTTGATAGCTAGCTGTATATAAGGAATGAAAACATAGTCTTGACAATTTTGTGCTTCATCCTTTTTCTCTCGTTTTTTTCCTAATTTCTTTCGATGCCTTCAGCCATTCCTTTCGCAATTACAACAATTAATCATGCTCTGCAAAAACTGATGGGTGTCATGAGCGATCAAGATGTATCACGAGGTGTAATAAAACAGGAGGAAAGATAATGGTGTCATGAGACCGAATGACACCGGTGTCACAGTGTGATGAGGCATCATCAGGTAGCATGACACCATTATCTTTCCTCCGGGTTTATTACACCCTCAGTTTTTGCAGAGTGCTTCAAAGGTATGTTTACTTGCATATAGCTCATATATGTGCTACTAAATGGTGTGTAAGTCTGGCAAAAAGCACTTGGCAATGCACCAGCGCATTTCTGTCATGTCTGAGAGAGCTTGACAACTCCCCAAGAAGCAAAATCTGACCAACTACGATCGCTTATGCATCATCGACTTCTACCATGCCAATTGCGAGCTTTATACTCAAACTCAGATGGTTACCCTGCTGTGAGATATGCTACAATTACTCAGCCTACCATCTCTTGCTTGGTCCAGTGCAAGGCTTTTATTTGAGACTATGTGAAGGACAATCCTAATTGGCTTAAACAGAAGCGCTATCCCCTTGTCACCCTGCCTGAAGTTGATGTGGTGCTGAAGCAGTGGGTTATCCAGAAGCTTGATGAGAACATACAACTTACTGGGGACATAATCCATGAGAAGGCCTGAGAGTTCTGTTGCTTGTTAACACTAATCTCCATTGAGATTAAATGTGTCCCAAATTAGACAACTTTGTCATCTAATCTAAGCATCTAATCACTTATACCTGTGGCTATGTGGTTTGATGTGGCAGTACTCAATTGTGTTAGATGTGCTCACATTTAATACACTATAGTTACATTAATGTCACATCTAATCAGGTGGTACAAATTGTCCAGTCCAATCAATTTAGTCCAATTCTAAGCACACCTTGTGTGCACATCTTGAAGTCTCCATGTGAGCATTGAGCTTGAAGCAAACAAAACAAATATAAATGAGCCAAAAGGGGAAATGCAAAAGTGAGATAAATAAACAAATGTGGGAGATAGCTGTCTGGGTACTTGTTGGACAAGTTGTTGAGGGGGTTCATTCTGGGTTCATGTTCAGGTGCTCCAACTGATGGGCTGGCACTGAAATCTTGATTGTGCCAACTGCCCAAGGTCCCCTCTACTCTACAAAAACTGTTGGGCCAAATTTGGGTTCATTTGGTCACATTATACCAGGGGGTGGTTCAGGGTGTCATGAACACCATGTCAAGACCTAACAATGATCTTAAAGATATTTGAACTGACTCACAACAGGAGGTCAAGTTCTTGGGGAACTCCCTTTGAACTCAACCCCTGTTACACTGGCTTACACAACTGATGCAGCATCAGTGTTAGCACTCTACATCAGCAAGGACTGCTTCTCAAAGCTGTATAATAGCTTGAATACATAACTATACATCATACACAAACATTGCACTAGCTAAGAGGCAGCATGAGTGCATGTTTGTGACAGTGGGGAGAAATACTGGAGAGGGGGGTTTTCAGTTCACTCATCCAGGGAGGCTACAGCTTAGATACTCTAGTATAGGATGTAGAGCTACACTGTGCAAGTAGAATGAGCACCTGTACATGTCTCTACGCCTGGCCATTGTGGAGATATTGGCAGCTGAAAATGGCATTTTTGGTGCTTCTTAGCCAAAAACACTCAAAAACAGCATCTTCAGCTACTAATATCTCCACAATGGCCAGGTGTAGAGACATGTACAGGTGCTCATTCTACTTGCACAGTGTAGCTCTACATCCTATACTAGAGTATCTAAGCTGTAGCCTCCCTGGATGAGTGAACTGAAAACCCCCCTCTCCAGTATTTCTCCCCCACTGTCACAAACACGCACTCATGCTGCCTCTTAGCTAGTGCAATGTTTGTGTATGATGTATAGTTATGTATTCAAGCTATTATACAGCTTTGAGAAGCAGTCCTTGCTGATGTAGAGTGCTAACACTGATGCTGCATCAGTTTTGTAAGCCAATGTATTTATCATTCATTGTACAGCCAAGAATACTTAGTCACAAACTACAATTGGTCATTCAATATCAAATGAGGATGCATCAGCATCTGTCAAATCAACTGGAATGTTTCATGAATCACATGACATGTAAACTATAGATAATAAGGAATATTAAAATACTAGAAATTGTCATTAATTGCCACAATGCCTCCTGGCTCATGACACTACCCCCTCCTCAAGGGATGGGTGCCAAATAGCTTGCAGGTATTCTGTGTGGAAATCTTTAACCACATCCAAGGTGTTCTGTAAATGTTTAATTGGTTCCCATGTATTTGACTCTGGTCCATATCCAACCCATTTGATCAAGTACTGGACAACATTGCAGTATTTTCTTGAGTACAAAACTTTTTCAACTTTGTATAATTCTTCTCCCTCAGGTGTGACTTCTGCTGGCGGCTGGGGGGGATCTCACCCATAGGGATCTTCTTTTTTTAGGGATAGCAGAGAAGTATGGAAGACAGGGTGGATTTTGAGAGTATGGGGTAATTGAAGCTTATTGTCATGAACCTCTGGATGCTTCCTTGTGAAGCACTTAAGTAGTGGCTGCATTGACAGTTTGATGTTATGTGGTATGTATTGAGTGTTCTAGTTACAGTGTTTGCTATGGTCTATGGTGGTTGACAAGATAAAGCAAGCTGAGGCATCCAATCTTGCTCCATCCTTCTTATATATGCCTGTGGCTGCAGTGGCTGCAGATGTATTATCTAAGCACAGTCTGCAGTAGGTACAGGTTATATACAGTACCATGGGTTAGGTAATTGTTTATCTTAAGTTTGTGCAGCTCTGAATCTTATAGAGCCACATGAGGTTGGAGTGATAAGTGCTGAGGTCATGTGATCCTGCCATAAGCGCCAAGATCACATGACAACTTGCTCCTCGCTCCAAGTAACAAGGGAGAGAAATGCTGGAGCAAGTTCAGGGTAACCACTGTAAGCACCAGTTTAAGCACCAAGACCATGTGACAACTCACTCCTTGCTCCAAGTAACAATGGAGAGAAATGCTGGAGCAAGTTCAGGGTAACCACCGTAAGCACCAGTTAAGTGCTGAGGTCATGTGACCTTGTTTATGGCTCGTTCCGCTTAGGAAAAATGCCATAAATCTGTAAAAATATTTGGTTACTCTGTTATGTCTGTTTGATGGGTCATAACACTTAAATGCATGTGTACCCTCTTTGGATATAACTTTGTATGGGCCAACTTTCTCAGAGGATAACTTTACAACTGTTTGTTCTGTGTGGATATTGCATGTGTCAAGCCAAACTGAGTCTCCAACTTTTATTTCTTCTGACAAACAATGTTTTAGATTGTAATAATGTTTGATTTTCTCATTCACAAGTTTAATAGCTGATTGAAGTCCTTCAGACTGTTCTTGAAGCCAGTTGGCATGTTCATTGGCTACAGGGATGTGTTTGTCAAGTTGTTTCCCTACAGAGAACTTGGGATGGAAACTATAACAGGTGTAGAAGGGTGGTTACCCAGTAGATGTGTTCACACCATTGTTGTAGGAGAACTTGGCCATAGGTAAAAGGACAACCCAATTGTCTTGCTTGTATGCAACATAATGTCTCAGATAGATTTCTACAACTTGGTTGAGACATTGTAGTGGAGGTCACATGCCTTGGGGTCTCTCTGTGTTGTCCATAGCTATTGGATCATCTCTGCTGCCCTCTGGCATGTCCACTGTGGTGACAAGAGTGGGATTGAGTGCCTATGTGCTATACCTACACTTAATTACTGCCCTCTGCACTTTTTTCAGTGTGTCTCAACATTCTTAACGTGTCCCTCTTGTGGTCTTATTGCCATACACAGCCATGTTGCCCCTTTGGCCACCATTTATCACATTCTACAACACATACACAACAAATTGTGTTTTACACACTCCAAATACAATCTCATCTTGCTGCTGCAATCCCAACAAACCCTCACTTGCCTTTTTTAGTTGACATTTGCCATATCATCCACCTTACCTGTCAAGACCTAACAATGATCTAAAAGATATTTGAACTAACACTCACAACAGGAGGTCAAGTTCTTGGGGAATCCCCTTTGAACTAGACCCTCCTTATGTATTACAAAGTACACAGCCAAGAATACACAAAGTCATACAACAATTGGTCATGCAATATCAAATGAAGACAAGTCAGCACTTACATCAGATTCCAGAATGTTCCATGTGTCACATGACTTGTAAACTATAGATATTAAGTCCATAGCAAATATGATAAATGTCCATTAATTGCCACAACACCTCCTGGCTTGTGACACTACCCCCTCCTCAAGGGATGGATGACAGATTGCTTGAGGTTATTCTTGGTGGAAGTCTTTGACCACATCCAGTGCATTTTGAAGGTGCTCAATAGGTTCCCAGGTGTTAGACTCTGGCCTGTAACCGATCCACTTAATGAGATATTGAATGATGTTGCAGTGTTTTCTGGAGTCCAAAACCTTTTCAACTTCATATACTTCTTCTTCTTCTGGCATAACCTCAGCTGGGGGCTGGGGAGGCTCTCTTCCATAAGGATCTTCCTTTTTTAGAAATGATAAAGACATGCAGAAGACGGGATGGATTTTGAGGGTATGAGGTAACTGAAGTTTGAAAGTGTGGGTACCTTCTTGGCTAATCACCTTGTACAGACTGACTTTCATGGCAGACAGCTTTGCAACTGGTCATTCAGTACAAATATTACATGCGTCTAGCCAAACCAAATTTCCAATCTTGATTTCTTCCAGCAAATGGTGTTTGAGATTGTAGTAATGCTTGATTTTCTCATTTGCCAGTTTAACAGCCAATTGGAGTTCTTCAGACTGTTCTTGGAGCCAGTTAGCATGTTTGTCTGCTACAGGAACATGTTTGTCAAGTTGTTTCCCAACAGAAAACTTGGGATGGAAACTGTAGCAGGCATAGAAAGGGGTTTGCCCTGTAGAGGTGTTTACTCCATTGTTGTAGGAGAACTCTGCCATGGGTAGGAGACCAACCCAATTGTCTTGTTTGTATGCTACATAATGCCCAAGGTATATTTCCACAACCTGATTGAGTCGTTCAGCTAATCTGTCTGTTTGGGGTCTGTGCACTGTAGAAAGCACTGGGCGTATATTGAGTTGCTTATACAAATGCTTGAGGAACTCTGAATTGAACTGTGGTCCTTGGTCTGAAATGGTTTTAGAGGGAAGGCCATGAAGTTTCCAGACATAGGTTATAAGGATGCTGTGCCAGAAGTTTGCAGGAGTACACCTCCTGGCATTTTTTTGGATTCCTGCTCCTGCTCCAGCTCCAGCATGCCAGGAGCCAGACTCCATACAGAATTCCGGCAGGTGCAGGAGCTTGCTGGAACTCCAGGACTCCTGCAACTGTTTACAGTCAGATGTTGTCACATCATGTTGTTTAATAGCTCATTAGATGCACGCTGCTAAGAGCTTTTCAACGGTATATAGCATGTCTCATAGAAAATTAAACCTGTCAAATCGCTGGCAGTTTTCTGATTTTGAGCCTCAAGGCCAATATTTCAGTCACCTTAAAACCCACCACATCTAGTTGTTTAGTACCTCATAGAATGCACAGAAATGAGGGATTCTGAATATGTAACTTTCATGATGTAGAAAAATCATATTCATGTAGATCGCAGCTAATTAATGTTCAGAAAATATTGTCAGAAGTGCACAGCTACCATTTCAGCGCTAAGATGGCATTTTGGTACCAGGATAACGAACCTGTCGTTTTCCTGGACCTCAAAAACCCCTAACTACATGTTATCTATCTAGTACCTACCTTGGATTCCAGTGAACTGGTATGTGTTCATGTGATCTGGTGACATCCCAGCTGAACAACTGTTCATGGTTGGAAATTTATGTTGGAGAACTGCTTTAGAGCACACCAGACATGTAGACTATGGTATCTAATGCCTCTGAAGCGATCTATGAGACTCGAAAAGCCTGTAATGAACTGCATGCTTGTGTAGGGGCGATTTATGGGTATTTTAAGCATCAGGGGGGATGCTACATGGATTTCACCCACTAATACAGCTCCAATCACGCTGATTTTTCGCATACATAATCTCATGAGTGGTTCGCATCTATTTATGAAAGGGGAGCGATGTTTCCACGGCTAGTTTCACTAGTGCTTGTGGCGCTATTCAGGGGCTAACCCCCTGTATATCACTTGTATCTCCTCAGAGAGGCGTCTGATTGAGGTGTGAGCAGGCTCATTCGATTTCTCTCAGCGAGACGAGTCGAATGGTATATATATGTGCTGGTTTAACGCTTAGTTAGGGGTGCATGGGTGGCTGTGCTTACCCCTGATTATTTTCCCAAGACAAATGTGCATCAATCCTGCTCAGTTTTTATTACTGAGACATGTTGTATTTATCAATAGAATGTGCTGAATCTTGTGCATTTAATGGTACCTTACATGATACAAATGGCAGGGTTCATGCAATGGTGCAGGAATGCCAGTCTGCAGGAATGCAGGAGCTGCAGGACTCCAGCACTCCTGGGGCAATTCCTGCACTGTCTCTGTCTCCTGCACCACCAGAATATGCCAGAATTTCATACAGAATTCCTGCATGTTCTGTCTGCAGGAGCCTGGCACAGCAACCTTAATAGGTTACAAAGAGATTGGCAATATCTATAGTGGTAGCAGTAGAGGTAGTTGGTATAAAATGGACCATTTGCAAAAACCTATCAACAATGGTGAGGATAGCATCAAAACCTTCTTGTCATGAGCCACTTCCTTGACTTGATACCATTAATTTTCTCTTTGTGCCTCATGACTAACACTCACTTAGTCATGGACTTACTTGCTGACTGATGCCCTTGATTGCTTACCAACCAGCATCTATTCTTATCATGCTATGTCCCTTAGTGCACTATCTTTAGTAACACATTGCTATCTTTAGAACGCCAAGTGCAGATCTATCTCACTTGACCCACTTTCCTTACTCATGAGATCTATAAGATGTATACACAGACCATGTATTCCTTAGTATAAATACATGGGGTGCAAGCTGGTAACTAACTAGCTTGCTCTACCTTGTCAATCTCCCCTCAAGGGTGATACTTAAGATACAAGCCATAAGACTTAGGTGCTATTCATTTAGTAACTTAAGAGTACATCAACATACTATCACAGTCTCCTAGTGAGACAGGTGTGCACTTAAGACATACTGGAAATTGTACAACATATCTATCCACTTTACAAATTCTCTCCAAGGGATCTCATTGTCTTAGACAATCTTGATCCACAACTACTAGAGCTCATCAACAAGTCAAGGGCTGCAGCCACTGCCACACATCAGGATAAGAAGACCAAACCTTGCTTGAGTAAATGCCAACATCAAGCTAAATGTTGTAAGGAAGCTAGTCAACACCCTAAAGAAGAGGGTTGTGACACTTCTGATTTGGGGAGACCAGTAATGAGATCATAATTGATGTGGTCCCAAGGACAATGTGGTACTTACACTAGGTTGAGAATGCCTGGCAGTGCTTGATTGCTGTGTTTATTGCAAATACAAGATTCACAGTGGGCTACGTATGCATTGACCGCCTTCTTGAGTGACTTCCAATAGTATTTTTGTTCCACTGACTTGATTGTCCTAAATTGACCTGGGTGACCAGAAGCCATGTTGTTGTGTCAGGAAGCTAGGATGTCTTGTTGTATAGAATTGTCATTAGGTATGTAGACTTTGCCTTTAAAGATAAGAAGGCTGTTGTCCCATTTCCAATTCTTGACTTTCTGTGATTTCCCCAGTGCTTCTATAATTGGTTTTTAAATAGCTTGAATTCTTGCACAAGTTTTTCATGGAGAAAAACACAAGTTGTGCCAGAATCAATCATGGCCCATCCTTGGAAAGGTTTTCCTTGGATTGATGAACTTTTGTTTACAGGGGATTTCACAGGACTTGCTCAGAAAATAACTGAAGTTGCGATTCATTTGATAAGGACATGATTTCTAGATTGCATACATTCATAGTAGGTGGATTACATGCTTCCGAGTCAGGTACAGAGTCTGTATATTTTTTCAAAATTTCACCCAAAACCAGCCCCTGCAACTGATTCAAGCATCACCTTTTAAAGGCACAATTTCACTCTCATCATCCGAATCTGGCTCCTTAACTTCCTCAACACACACCTTGTATCCTGACATGGTGTCGACAATGACAAGTCAGGCAATGAGGAAAATAGTAAGAAAGGACTTGTATTCAATGAGAGGTCAAGTTCTTGAGGAGTCCTCTGTGAACTTGACCCAGTTTATAAACATGGTATGAGCCACATCATAACAAACGAGTCCATACAGTGAGTCATAACTGATAAGAGATAGAAGTGATAGAAGTGACTGTGGAACTGCAGAATTTCACATCAGAGTTGAAATACATCTCAGTTATCAGTCCAGAACATCCCCTGAATCACATGACACAGATATACCATAAAAGGCAAGTATGTTTTGAAAATGATCTCATAAAATCTAATAAATCAAGAAAATATTATAGAATGGATATACAGTGGGCAGCAAATCAAATGGGACATGTGACCATCTGACAGAGAATCAACTGTAAAAGATGAAGGATAGACAACATCAGACACATGTGTTAGTAGAATATATAGCTATATGCCATATGATTTCCCTGGCAAATTTTCAGGACAACAGCTTGACTCTGTGGCAAGATAATGTTTGGAGAAATTTTTGGCTGTCCCATTTGATTTGACAATTCATACCTGGATGCTCATGCTGGGTAACAGCAGGCTAGCCTGCTCATTTCCTGGTCAATTTATCTAAAACAAAATATGCCAGGCATCTTTTAAACATCATAAGAGTATGTTTTTGGAGTTTCAGCAAGTTGGGATGCACTAATAGAAAGTTATAGGCTGTTCAAGATGCTAGGTTTGCATGCTCTCCCACCCCTTGTTTCACACTGATTTAGGCAGTTTATCTAATACAAATGACATTAAGACATTCAATGATCATTTATAAGCTCTAAATGCATGAATGAAACCAGCTAAGAGGCACATACAGGAGTGGAAGTAGCTGGGATGCATTTCCATGCATACACCCAATGGAATAAACCAGTCATGCTGAGGGCAGGAGTTCAGCTGGAAGTCTAAAAGCTACATGGATTATAGTACCCCTGGGAGGGAATCTTTGATCTAAGTTTCAAGGGGACAGGGCAAAGACAAGGAAAGTTACAGACCTTGCAGTGCAAATTGTCTCCAATCTCATAGTAAATCTGATCAAAAAGTCCAATTTTTGTACTGCATGGTCTGTAACTTTCCTTGTCTTAGCCCTGTCCCCTTGAAACTTAGATCAAAGGTTCCCTCCCAGGGGTACTATAATCCATGTAGCTTTTAGACTTCCAGCTGAACTCCTGCCCTCAGCATGACTGGTTTATTCTATTGGGTGTATGCATGGAAATGTATCCCAGCTACTTCCACTCCTGTATGTGCCTCTTAGCTGGTTTCATTCATGCATTTAGAGCTTATAAATGATCATTGAATGTCTTAATGTCATTTGTATTAGATGAACTGCCTAAATCAGTGTGAAACAAGGGGTGGGAGAGCATGCAAACCTAGCATCTTGAACAGCCTATAACTTTCTATTAGTGCATCCCAACTTGCTGAAACTCCAAAAACATACTCTTATGATGTTTAAAAGATGCCTGGCATATTTTGTTTTAGATAAATTGACCAGGAAATGAGCAGGCTAGCCTGTTGTTACCCAGCATGAGCATCCAGGTATGAATTGTCAAATCAAATGGGACAGCCAAAAATTTCTCCAAACATTATCTTGCCATAGAGTCAAGCTGTTGTCCTGAAAATCTGCCAGGGAAATCATATGGCATATAGCTGTATATTCTACTAACACATGTGTCTGATGTTGTCTATCCTTCATCTTTTACAGTTGATTCTCTGTCAGATGGTCACATGTCCCATTTGATTTGTTGCCCACTGTATGTGTGTCAGGTCATGACACTTCCCCCTTCAAGGCACAGGGGTCATGGGGTGCCTTTGGATGTGACTTGACATAGTCAGCCATGAGTTCTGGTGCATTTACCAGGTCATCGTAAGTTAACCATTGTTGCTCATCATAACTGAGCCATTTGACATAGTATTTGAAGACGTTAGACCTTTTGCTGTATTGCAACTTTTTGATCTGTTCCACTTCGAATTCTTCTTCCCCTTCAGGAGTTACCACAGGTGGTGGTGGGGGAACCTGATGTCCATAGGGGTCATCTTTATATTTGGTCAGGAGTGAAACATGAAATACTGGGTGTATTTTCATGGTTATCAGCAAGTCCAGTTTGAAGGCATGAGTGCTGTGTTGTGCTACCACCTTGAATGGTCCAACTCTCTTGTGGGCCAGTTCCCTGGAGGCCTGTTGTGTCTGTATGTTCTTGGCGTCAAGCCATACTTTGTCTCCAACCTTAATAGCTTCTGGAGTCTGATGTTTCTGGTCATAGTATTCTTTGATTCTCTGGTTTGATATTTCCAGAGTGGCCTTAAGTTTGTCATGACCCTTTTGAAGCCATTCTGCATGGTTGTCTGCTAGGGGGAATTCTTGTCCCTCCTTGTCCCCCACTGCCAGCCTTGGGTGGAAACTGTAGTTTGCAAAGAATGGTGATTTGCTGGTTGAGGCATTGACACTGTTGTTGTAGGCAAATTCAGCCAAGGGTAAGAGTGAGACCCAGTCATCCTGCTGATCTGATATGTAGTGTCTGATGTACCCTTCTACTACTTGGTTCACCCTTTCAGATTGGCCATCTGTTTGAGGGTGGTATGCTGTGGAGTAGGACGGTTTTATATCCAGCCATTTGTACAGGTGCCTTAAAAATTTGGATGCAAAGTTGGGGCCATGGTAGAGAAGCTGTGCCAGAATTTTGCAGGACTCCGGCACCTGCAGCAGGACTCCTGCGCTTTTTGGCCATTCTGGCACTGGCACTGGCACTGGCTCACCAGTTGCTGGAGTCTGTGCCAGAATTCTGGCAGGTGCAGGAGCATGCCAGAATCCTGGGACTCCTGCAACTGGCTATGGTCAGAACTCACCACATCAAGTTGTGTAATAGCTCATTAGATGCGCAGAAGAGAGAGCATTCCAATGATATAGAGCACGTTTCATACGAAATTCATTCTGGCAAATTTTATGCAGTTCTTTTGTTCGGGTCTTTGTGGCCAACATTTCCAGGGCCATAAACCTCACCACAATCTCTCGCAAAGTAGCTCATTAAATGCGCAAAAATCAGGAGATCACAGATATGTCATTTGCTCCGCGCAAAAAATTCGATAACGCATAGTTCGCTGCAAATTGATGCTCAGGAAATATTCTGGGAAATGCGCACATGCTATTTCACCACAAAGAAAGCTGTTTGAAGCTTATCCGACCAGCTAGCCTTTCTCCTGAGCTTGAAAAACCCCTACTGACATTATATCTAGTAAATACATTGACTGGATAACTATGAACCGGGGTGTGTGCAGGCAACCTCACTGTCAACCCAGCAGAATCACTGCACATGGTTGGAAATTTATGTTATAAGCTTGTTCCAGATGTTTCAGGTACCTGAGATAGGGCAATAAGCATCCCTGAATCTGTCTGTGATACTAAGAAAGCCAGAATAGCACTGTGTGGGTGTCCATGGCGCATTTCAGGGGGTTTTCAGCATCAGGGGCGCTGTTCCCCCAGTTTCACCAGCTAAAACACCTTCAATCAGGCTGGTTTTTGGTATATAGAGTCCTTATGATAATGCGCATCGACTCGCGCGCAAGGAGCGAGGTTTGCACAGCTGGTTTCACTAGCGCTTGTGGCGCTGTTCAGGGGTTTCCCCCTTTATATCGCTGATAACTTTCGATAAAAGCGTTCGTTTATTATGAAAATATGTGCATTCGATTCCTCTCAGTGAGACGAGTCGATTAGTATGTATATTGCCTCAATTAGAGCTCAGGATAGCAAGCTTGAACATCTGCGCATCCCCCTGAATATTTTTCTTAGACGATTCTGCGCCGATACTGCTCATTTCTTAACCGTTTGTAATCAAGTAAAGTACAATTTGATCCGCTGAATTTTGCGCATTTTATGAGTGCTTAATATATGCAATCCGTGGTGGTCGTGTACAGGTGACAATGTGCCAGTATTCAGGTATGCAGGTATGCAGGTATGCCAGTACTGCAGGACTCCGCCTAGGACTCTGGCACCCTTGAGGCTATTCTGGCACCTGCACTGGCAACTGGCACGCTGGAATTCGCTGGAATTTTAGCCAGAATTCTGGCAAGTTCTGGCTGCAGGAGCCTGGCACAGCACCTCTAGGCCATGGTCTGAAATGGTTTTTTGTGGTAACCCATGAGGTTTCCATACATAGGTTAAGAACAGGTTGGAATCCATAGCACTGGCTTCCGATTGACATGGAATAAAGTGGACCATTTTTGTCAGGTGGTCGACAATTGTAAATATGGCATCAAATCCTTCTGACAGGGGTAACCCAGTGATCAGGTCATAGGTGATTTCCTCCCAAGGCTTTTCTGGTGCTGGTATTGGGTTTAAAAGCCCTGGGGGAACTTGGTTGCTGTGCTTGTTCCTGATACAGGATTCGCAATGTGTGACATATTCATTGACTGATTTTTTCATTGATGACCACATGTATTTGTGGTTTAACAATTCATATGTTCTGAACAGTCCTGGGTGTCCTGCTGCTGGGTTATCATGATGACTTTTGATGACCAGCTTGCAAAGTTCTTTGTTATTTGGGACATAGATTCAGCCCTTGTATCATAAAAGTCCTTCATCCCATTCCCAATTTTTGACCTTCTCATTGTTGTCTAAGGCTTTTAGCACTTTTGATAGGTGCTCATCCCCTGGGATAGCATCCCTAATGAGTTTTTCCAGGTCATGGTCTGGTGTAATTGCTTGTAGGCACAGTGATTTCAGCTCCAAAAATTGGTTTTGCACAAGCAGAGCTTGGCTCTCACTCCCCTCTTTAGGGACATGCCTTGACAGCCTGGAGAGTATGTCTGCTTGGCCATTTTTTGCCCCTTCGAAGTATAGAATCTTGAATTCAAACCTGGATAAGAACTTGTGCCATCATGTGACTTGGCCATTCAGTGGCCAATTTGTCTTCCAGTATTCCAACTTCTTGCAATCACAGACAATGTTTACTGGGTGTTCAGCTCCTTCTAGCAAGTGATGCCAGTGTTTGAGGGCTTTTATAATTGCCAGCATTTCTTTGTTGTAGATGTCACAGTTCCTTTCTGCAGGGACCATAGCTTTGGAATAATAGGAGATTGGGTGGAGCATTCCATCTTCTCCATATTGCAATAGTACAGCACCTGTGGCATAGCCTGAGGCATCTGTTTCCAGAATGAATGGTTTATTGGGCTCTGGCTGAATTAGGAGGGGGGCTTCTTTTAGT